>JAMKCH010054749.1:0-57675 GCA_023653785.1 Ophioderma brevispina | reverse complement strand
CATCGGCGGTGGAACCGAGGAGGGGGATGGCCCCTCCACTTTTGAATGTGGAGGGGACCATTTAATATGATTTTATACCAAAGGCAGGACGGGTTGAAATGGTATAGGGTAGAGTCGGGGTATGCCGAACGAGGGGTAATCCCGAACTCAGCGATTTCGCTATATTGCGAACGGAGGAGACCGTGTTATCACGCCACCCTATGGTGTTAGCTGCCTTTGGACTTATTCAAATGTAAACTGACCAAAATGGCAATCTCGTACATTTCGCGCGCGAAATGCAGAAACACTTTTTATTTTTAGTGAAAATGATATTCAGAACATATATTTCTGGAGGACAATAACACTCTACAAGAAAGAAACTAGTACAACTCCAGAGACTATGATGCCCGTTCGTATGATGAAGTCATATTGCTTTGACCCTTAACGATGGCTCTTAGAGCGGGTTACTGTGGACACTATTTACTTTTCAAATGATCCTACAAGATTGCATATATCTATGTAGGTCCTTAGCTTCTTTTATATTTGCCCCCTAGTGAGACCCCATTTTTTTTTTTTTTATTGACTTTGACCCCCATTTGGTGCACTAAGAATAGAGCTTTTTCCCAGTGGTTCTTGTGAACACATTTGACATAAATATCTACTTTGGTATGATTAGTTTTAGCGTTTTTTGCATATTAATAGCTCATTTGCATACTTACACGTGGAACCCCATGGGGTCCGACCCCAACATTTCTGTCCAAACACGATGATTCGTCTCACATTATCCGCCGCACTTTTGCCGCACATACATC
This sequence comes from Ophioderma brevispina, assembly GCA_023653785.1. NCBI lineage: Eukaryota > Metazoa > Echinodermata > Ophiuroidea > Amphilepidida > Ophiodermatidae > Ophioderma > Ophioderma brevispina. The sequence goes on along the minus strand of JAMKCH010054749.1, from coordinate 56,884 downwards.
ACCTATCCAAAAGTGTTCTCGATTTATGGATATAACATTTTTGGCATATTAATTAGGAAATGCCGTCCATTTTTTAATGTTAATGAGTTCGATATTAATTCTGTGTACAAGCTGTTCCACTGACCAAAGGAGATGCTCATGCGGAATTTTCAGCAGTAGTGCCCCTTATCTGTAGAAGAAGTAGGCTTCCAAGATTTTGTTTTGACCTCGTATTGACCCCTACGAGAGGTAAGGTCAAACTATGTAAACCCCTGATGTAGCTTGTCAGTGTTCTTCTGACCGAGTTTAGTCAATATGGCCGCAGCCGTTTGGCATAAGAAGGCGAAAAAGCGATGGTCGGAAAAAGAAGAAGGAGAAGGGAAGACTAAACAGCATAAGCGAATACTATGCCCCGTTTCACGGGGCATAGTAAAGAAAGGGTTAATAGTTAATAGGACTAGGGTTCCTTCACAATTAAAATCAATGTACACTGTAAAAATTAAGTGTTTAGGTTTTGTAACAATTTATTAAACACCTAGACGCTGTTACGAAACAACAAAATAAAATACCAACTTTTTGTCAAAAAGTGGGTATTTTCTTGGACCACTGCTCTATAAATCACTAAAAAGCATTGAAATTCCAGCGCTGTTTTTTCCCATTTTTAAATCAGAGCAATGTGAATTTCTCACGTGACCGCCTTAACGCGTTTAAAACAATATTATCCTAAGTGATTAATACTAAAATAAACACGTTTTTGTGTTATTTTTGACACTATAGTGTTACTCTTCTACTGCCTTTGGGTTATGGTGTTTAACTGCTAAAACTGCTTCCTAACGGCTGGAAATGCCATAGGGTTTTAAGCGTTAAGGCATTCATGTTAAAAATGTCCATTACTCCTGATTTAAAAATGGGAAAACGATGCGGAATTTCAATGCTTTTAGCGATTTTTTTATAGGAGCAGTGGTCTACGAAATACCCAACTTTTGACCAAAAGTTGGTATTTTTTATTGTGTTGTTTCGTTAAACGTCTCGGGGTTTAATACGTTCAACACCTAAACACTGAATTTTTACAGTGTACAACAGGGGGCACGTCCATGACGACGTTTACTGGAAATTAACAGATTAAAAACTTCACCTGGTTTTGGGGTATCCCGAACGACCGTTTCCATGGCACCATTGGTGTGTCCATCTCATGTTACATAATTTGAAACTCTCATCGACTTTTTCAATATACATTATTATCATAACTTAATGTTGCAAGAAACAAAATGGCTATTTTGTCACCCAAAGTGGCTGCATTGAAAACACATGTTCGGCTTACCGTGAGTTGTCGGGTAATCCCGAACACGCCATTTTTTTTGTTTTGATCATAACTTCTTTTCTAACAGGTTTGAGTTCAAAAACATGTGTAGAGTTCGAGTTTTGCTTAACTTTTTATTGTATAGTTATCTTTGACCAACCTTGTTTTACCATGGACTTATTGGCTTCAATCGAATGGTGTCCGGCATTACCCGACTTACCACTACACTATCTTAGAGCTTCTGAGACCAGATTGATCAGACCATTGTTCATATGGACACCCTATTCGAGACCTTGGACCCGGCGATTCTTTACCATTACAGTCTATTTGATCCATTTAATCGGATTATTTTTCTAGCGATGATTGTCATATGAACCTCAAATTATCCAAGACAGTCTTTACAATTTGATACCTCTTTGAGTCTGAAATCAATTTTGTACTATAGTCCTATATAAGGAGACAGGGACATAAGTCAATATGATACCCTATATTGCCGGTATTGATACGGGGCAAAGGTCGGTTGTCTTTTTGTAACTGGGTGGTAACTGGACCAAATAACTTCTCAGTTACCTCCTCCATATCAATTATTGTAAAAATAAGATATTCCTATAAAATGATGCAATCTTTTTACTTAAAAAGACCATTTTATTTTCATTCACAGTGTCCAACAGTCCATTTGCTCGACTCCAGCGCAGGCCGGTAATGAGGACAACCAATCACAGTAAACGAGGTGGTGTTGCTCATAAACAGCAGAAGAAATAGCAGCCAATAGAATGCAGGTCAATATACACTGCAAAACTAGTGGAAAAATATAGCGGGTTCATTTAACATCAAGTCGGGCCAGGTTTGCAATCGACGATTGTATGCTTTTGGCTAACAATAGCCTAGATTTCTTGTAAGTCAATATTTAAAAAAATGTTTAATGATACTGATTCCAGATATGAAGTGTTTTTGCACTTTCGGCATCTTATTGTTGTTATAATGGGAGGGTGTAGAACAAAATTCCATTTCTAAGCTTAATGGGGATGGGGATATTATATCCCCCTATAGGGAACCATTAGTCAAATTAAAACGCATATTTGAATCAATATCATAATAATTTTTTGATATTTTTACAGAGAAATCTGCTATTGTCAACGTAAAAACACCTTTCTTGCAAACACAAATACCTTAAACAAACCATTTTCTAAATATCTTGGAAAGGAACATCGCAAATCATAAAATCTGTTTATTTATATAAATTCAGAATCATTGGTGCACGAGGCTCATTTATTTGTGTTTTCAAAGGTATTTCTGACTTTGACGCCTACGGGACGTCATAACAGTATGGACCACCTGTTATTTTGAAATCTCACGTTCACCAATGGTTTGGGCCGTGTGCGTCTTGAACGTGGCTTGTTTGGCATCATCCAAATTTCCAATGTTCATGGATCAATTTGAGCTTAAAAACTTTTTTATAACTTCCAAACTATACATGCTAGCATAATAAAAAAGTACACATTTTTCTGACGGAATTGTCCAACCTTCCAATATCGGTCGAGCCCAACTAGCTAGGGGGTATAGGTCATAGGCATTTTCTGATCAAAATACCATGAAAAGTAGTATCTCTTAAAATAGTTCTCGCATTAAACCGCGTCGTCCCTATCAAAAAAACCAAAACAAAAACAAAACAAAAAAAAGAACGAAAGAAGAAGAAGAAAGAAAAAAAGAAAGCTATTTATAAGGCTAGAGATATTTGCCCATTTAACAAGACTAATTTGACAGGGATACCCCTAGTAAAACATTTTTTAATAATTTGGAGCATGGGTAATCAATTGCATCAAAAGTACTGCATATTGCATGAAGTCCTAACAACTGCTTAACGACTTCTTGCAAGTACCATCTGCTTATTAAGCCATCAAGTATTTGCCAAGTAAATACAATACCTTAACCTTTAAATGTAAATGAGGTTACCCTTGAAAATTGGTTTTACTTTATACAAAGTGCAGATTTTACAGTGTTGCCAATGCTTCATTGGCCCTCACATGGTTAGCCGTGCGAGTCGTCATGTGGATCAAAGAGTATAGCCCATATAACTCTAACCATCTTTAACAGTAACATTTATGATAATCTAAGTTAGGCCTCAAACTACCCATCTCGTTTTCTCGATCTAGCAGGTTGTCCTCATTCCTCCTCCACACGGGGGCTTTCCTTTTGATTAATTAGCATGGTTTAATTATTATTTGTTATCGACGAACACTGCATTTCATTTGGTAATCTTAATGAATATTTTATTCTTTTTGAGCTGATATAATTAACAAGGCAGTTCTTCGAACCACAAGTCTTCGCCTGCTTTCGCTTATAGCGTAGACAAGAGCATCAAACCAGATACAACTGTACAGTAGAATGTCCCAAAAGTTGTGCAAGGCAGATACAGTGGAGGATTGCAGATATCCCCCCGCCCCAACCCCCCCTCCCCCAATACCCTACAACACTCCACCCTAACGCACCCCACCCCATCCCCTCAACCACAACCCATCCCCAACACCCCACCCCATCCCAAGCCCGCCTGCACACACCCCCTCCCCTCCCCAACCACAACCCCGTCAACACCCACCCCCTTCCACCAACACCCCAACACCACCACACGCAACCGCCACCCCGACCCCCTCCCCCCCAGACACCCCGCCACCACCCCCCACCCTCACCCCCCCCCTCCACCCCCCGCCAACCTCTTATGTAAAGGGCCCCCCCCGCCGCCATCTCGCTCCCCCCCCCGGCGCTCCACCACCCCCCCCCAACGGCCATCCCCCCCCCCACGCACCCCTGATCCTCATCCAATCATCCGACCCCATAGGCCCCCCACCCACCTCGCTCCCCCGCCCCCTCCCTTCCAATCTCCCCCCCCACCCCCTCTCCCCCCCCCCCTCCCCCCCACCCCTCCCCCCCCCCCCGCGCCCCCCCTCCCGCCACCCCCACTCCCCCCCCCACCGCCGCCTCGCCAACCCACTTCAAACACCCCCCCCCGCCCAACCCCACCTCAACACCCCAACACACAAAAAAAGACACATACACAACACACACACCACACCCCACCCCACCCCTCCCCAACACCCCTCTACACCAAACCCCAGCCGCCCCACGCCCCCCTCCCCAACAACACCCCGCAACCAAACACCCCACCCCGTCCCCCACAACAAACCCCTCAGTAGCCCCCCACCCAACCCTCCCCCACACCCCCCAGCGCCTCACCCGCCCCCACCCCCCCCCCCCTCCCCAACACCAAACCCCACCATCAACACCCCACCCCCTCCCCAACACCCACCCCCTCCCCAACCAACCCCTCTACAGCGACCCCGACCCCCCCTCCCCAACAAACCCCCCACCCCCCCCTCCCAACACCCCTCAACACCCAACCCCCTCCCCAACACCCCTCAACACCCCCCACCCCAATCCCCACCCCCTCAAACCCCCTTCCCCCAACCCCGCCCCAACAACACCCCTCCCAACACCATCCTCAACAACCCAACCCTCTCCCAACACCCCCCCACACACCCCCCACCCCCCCCCCTCCCCAACACACCTCAACACCCCACCCCCTCCCCTCCACCTTCCCCTTCCTCAACACCCTGCAACCCGCCATCCCCCTCCCCAACCAGTCCCCAACACCCCTCACCACCCCCCCCCTCCCCAACACACCTCAACATCCCCACCCCCTCCCCAACAGCACCGCAACCACCACCCCGCCTCCCCAACACACCTCAACACCCCACCCCCCCCCTCCAACTAACACCGCAACACCCACTCCCCCTCCCCAACCCCCACAACACCCCAACCCCACCCAACACCACCCACTCAACACCCCCCCAACCTCCCCAACAACCCACCCCCCCCCACACCTCCACCCCAACACCCCATCAACACCCCACCTGCTCCCCAACACAAACTCGCAAACACCCCCACCCCTCCCTCAACAACACCACTTCAAACCCCCCCCCCAACAAACCCTCACAAGCACCCCACCCCTCCCCCACACCCTTCAACACCCCACCCCCAACACCTGGCAAACTACACACCACCCCCCCCCCTCCCAAACCCCTTCAACACCCAACACCAACACCCCACCCCCATCCCCACAACCCCTCCCCACACCACCAGGCCAAAAACCCAACCCCTTCCCCAACACCCCACTCTCTCCCCTAACACCAACCCCTCACACCCCCCCCCTCCCCACACAAACAACCGTGCACAACACACCCCACCCCCTCCCCACACACAGACCTCACACCCCACCCCCCTCTTTCAACCTCCCTCACCAACAACCACCTCAACAACCACCCCCCTCCCCAACCACCGGTACCCCGCAACCCCCATCCCCTCCCCAACACATCTCCCCTTCCCAAAACACAAAAACCCACACCCCACCCCCCCAACACCCCCTCAACACCCCCCCCCCCTCCAACACCTCCTCAACACCCCACCCCTCCCCAACACCCTGCACAACACCCAAACCCTCCCCAGCAACACCCCCAATCCTCCCCAACACCCTACAACTACATCACCCCACCGCCCCCCTCCCCATCACACCCTCAACACACCAACCCTCAACCCCTCCCCCAACCCCCCCTCCCCCTTCCCCCACCACCCCTCCATCACCCCAACTCCCATCCTTCAATACCTCCCCCTCCCCCATAACCACTCCCTCCCCAATTTCCCCCCCACCACCCCACCCCCATGCCCACGCCTCCCCAACCGCCCACGTCTCGCCCTCTCCCCCTCCCCACCCTACACCCCATCCCCCTCCCCAACGACCCCCCTCCCCAATCCCCACCAACCCTCAGGCCCCCCTCCCCCACACCCTAATTCCTCCGCCACTGCCCCCACCCCCTCCCCTCCCACACCCCCCTCCCCCTCCCCCCAGCCCCCCCCCCTCGTCCCCTACAACACACCACCACGCTCACCACCCCACACCACCCTGACCCCATGGTATCGGTGGCTAACCCATGCCTCCACACCCCGCAAACAAAACCCTACCCATCCCCTACCCCCTCCTAAACACCCCACCCCTCCCCAACACCCCGCCCTCTCAGTTAACACAGACATATGCATATCCATGTACTGTTTCATCTATACAGCAATTACTTTACGCATATTAATTAGGTCATTGATAACACAAAATGCCCTTTAATTTGGCCCACAAATGCACTTTTGACCTAATTATGATTCACACAAAAGATGACTGCCAGACTAGTCCTTTCAGTAGTGAATAATTTTGTCCTATCCGCTGTCCGTTTCCATGCGATACAGGCAATTATGCCATATTTAATAGCTCGTTTACATACGTAGCCGCATATATCACTTACTCTCAAATGGCAACAAGATGCGCCACCATAAGCTGCTCCGATCGTGCAGTGAAGGAATTGTGTGTATCCATGTACCTACCGTTTCAAATTTATAGCAATTACCTGATTTTGCTATTAATTAGCTCATTTGCAATACCTAATTTTGCCCCGAAAAGGCCCAAAATCTAATCATGTCGAGACTCTTCAGCCCGCTTCCTTTCACCAAGTTACAACATCATTATACGGCCACGCCTTACGGAACTCCTGAAAACTTGTACCAAGCCGTTTTTTCTTAAATTATGGCAAATTAGACACTTAATTAGCATTTTTACGCCCAAATCCACTTGACCCAATTTATGTTCACACAAAAGATGCATGACATAGTATGCTTTTATGGAGCAAGGAATTTTGGCGCTATCCGATGTACTGTTCAGAGATACAGTATGATGCATATTAAAATAGCTCAGTTGCATCCAGAAGCCGCATATCATCACACCCTTCAATTGCTAAAAAGATGCTCACCATGGTAGGCTTTCATGCAGGAAATGAATTTTGTGTATCCGAATGTTACCGTTTAAAATTATATTCAATTACGCCTGATTTTTTGCATATTTATTAGCTCATTTGCATACTACTTTGGCCGAAATACCCCGAAATCTCAAATCAGTTCGAGAACTCTCAGCCCCTCCCTTCCCACCACAGTACATCTTCTACGAACGCCTTACGGACTCTGAAAACTTGTACACAAGCCCTTGCGGGAAAATTTTCGTAAATTATGCCCATTAAGATACTAATTAGCATATTTTACAACCACAAAATCACTATCAAGTCGAGAACACATGGACCCGCTCCTTTCCACCAAGTTACAACCACCGTAGCCTTAAACGGAACTCCAGATAAATCTTACACAAGCAGGTGAACACGGACGGGACAGACAGACAGCATGACATACAGACAAGACGGAACAGCCAGACAGACCGAAAAGTGATTACTAAGCTACCTCATGCCGAAAAAAGGTTCAGGCGAGACAAAAATCTGGACAAAGCAGGGGCCCATTGTTCACTTATAAATCCCAGCTTGTATAAGCATTATTTTAACAGTTTAGGTCCTATATTAGGCATATGAATTAAAGTGTATCTTACAACCCTGCGGGGGTGCAGGTGCGGAGCACCCGGAATGCTCCCCCCCCCCATTGCGCACCGGGGGGTGCCCAATTCTATAAATGTACACTAGCCCATTCATCTGGCCAGACACAACACATGGCATCTAAGGACCTATCTCTAGTTCCGGAAAACTTGAGTTTGCCATAGAGGTAAAAAAAATAGTAAAACTTTAGAGCACATTTCATCACAATATACGATCTGAAGCTACAATTAATCGTCCTTGCCCCTTCCTTCCTGCATCTTCTCCCTATACTTTAACTACTCCTTTCTCTCCTCCTTCCCTTTTCTTCTTTCTCTTGTCTCGTTTCCCTTTCTCTTCTTCCCTCTTTCTTTTTTCACAAAATCTCATAAAAAGTTCTTTATTTTTTTCTTCCTTTCCCCTTTCTGTTCTCTTTCCCTCTTTGTTTCTCTTTTTCCTTTTCCTCCTTTCCTTGAGCACACGAATCTCCTATTTTTTGTTCCCCTTTCCCGATTTTTTTTTTTTTTTGTCCGGGGCAGCTTCCCTTCCGCACCCTCACTGGTTACGCCAGTGGAAATAGCCGGGGTTTTTAGACTTACCTGTATGAAATCACTAGGCCTACATAGCCTCTGAAACATAGGCATGGATCCCCTAATCTCTCGTTTTTACAGCTACGTTAACTCATTTTTTTTCAAGGAGTGACCTCTTCAACCGAAGCGATCGGAAACTCTACGAGCTACTACCCCCCCCCCCCCCCCCCCCCCCCATCTTTTTTTTGCAATTTTATTACTGTAACTTGGTTGGCAGAGGAGGAAAAAACATACAGTTATGGTCCCCAAACCCAACAACAAAAGAGATTACTTGAACATCACATAATACTACCACGATAGTGTGATAATGATTCATAAATTTACAAGGAGCACAATATGCTTGGTACCAAGTAATATTTTTGAATCAGAGATGTGACTGGATTAGAAAGCAAATCTCAATGAACCGGGCCAAAGAGGAAGTAATGAGGGCAGTCAGCCAAAACCAAACACTTACATGTACCTGATAAACCGTGTAAGCAGCAAATGTTAGGTTGGATCAAGAATGAACCTCCAATTATAGCTAAGTACACAGGTTTTCAAAACGGCAAAAAACAGGTCAAAACAACAACACAAAAACACAAGACGAGGACAAGAGACGAGACATAACAAAAACTCACACTGTACAACCATCCATTCAACTGAAAATCACATACACAACATTATTACCATGGTAAATGTTATCTCAAAGGAAAAATTGATGAATGAAATGAGATCAAGAGGCTTCAAAAACAAGGGTCCATTTTTTAAAGTGTGGTCTAAAGATTCCCTTTATTTTCAGCCAATTCTATACTCACTGTTCTTCTTAATCTTGACTAAATCAAAAAGCAGCAAAATGGGGTTTGTTTGCTGAAATTACACCTGTGAATATAAAATTTCAGCACAAAAGAATAGAAAATTAATACAATTCATCATGTTTCTGAGGAATGGTCTGTAACCCCAAACATTTTTTCAAAATTGAAAAAATAAAATTTTCCCCAGAAACACTATTAATCAAAAAACATAAATCACCCACAAGTGAAAACCTTTTAACATTCACAAATAAGTGTAAAATGAAAGACCAATTCGGTGAGTCAACTCTGTGAATTTTAGAACTGATTGGTGAACTTCTCTATGAACAGTTTAAAATAAAAAGACCGTAATTGTGTTTCAATGGTGAACTGAACTTAACATTGTGAATATAATTCCATTCCAATTCTTCCGGGACATCCAAACAATTATCCTATTTTGTTCACCTCAACAGGAGCATGGTCCCTTACAATGGAGTAGACCCTATTCGGAAACTTTATTTTCCCTCACAAGAGAAGTCTATATTTTTTCAAAAACATTTTCTTGAATATTCTTGGGGTTCTGAAACCAATCCCCAAATAAATTCCATTAATTAAAAAATTATACTTCCGTCGGTCACTAATGGGAATGTCAAGTTCAAACGACCAAATCTTCAAAAGTCTACAAAAAATTATGACCTAGGAAAAATCCGAAATCATGACGAATTCCTTTTTCATCCCAAACAGGGTAAAAAAAGAACTTTTTGGATTTCAAGCGAACATTTTTATTCCACCAAATATGGGTCTTGAAGATGAAAAATCTGACCCTCCTAAATTCTCTGAGATTTGTTTTTGTATAAAGTACAATAATTAATACTTTCAATGAAGCCGACAGTTATTTGAGGATTTGATTCACAAAACAGATCCGGAGCATCAGACCTCAACAAGATTGTCATGGACTACCCCCATTGTGGAAGCCCACGCGTTGGACAAGCGTTCTCACCCAAAGAAAGACCCCATATTTTTTGATTTTTTAAATTCACCCAAAGACCCCATATTTGTTTTTAAATTTCACCCAAAGCCCCAATTTTTGAAAATTTTACCACTGTCACCCAAAGACCCGTATTTTTCACCCGAAGACCTTTATTTTTTAGAAAATTTTGTGCATCTTGCACTTATTGTCATTTTTCCTTATACCACCGTCCACACACTGCACTCAATTGGCCCTTGACCTTTTGCATGAGCCAATACAGTTAACAGATAGGGCATGCGCTATTTCTCCGCTAGCGGGAAAAGTATTGGACCAAATTTGTTCGTACCAGCTATATTTTTTTGTAAAATATAATAAGTTAAACATTTGTGAATTCAATCCCAAGGACTATAAAAGTGTGCAACCAGGTCATGTTTTTTTGAGAGTAATAAAGCCAGACTACTCCTGAGTTTGCCATGTTATTACTATGGCAAAATTCCCCCGTGTAGGAGGGCGCAGAGAGAGGGTTGTTCAAGGCGCTGTATATCGAAAACATTCATCCACCGCGTGCTCAGTATCCAGCTGTAGACACAGAATACAGTTATATTCATATTTGGTGTCCAAATTTGATAGAACAGGTGTCCCTTAGAAAAATGCGACTGTCCTTCTCAAAAAAACCTTCCTATAGGCCCAACCAGCCGCAAAAAGTACAGTGTTGACAAGTACTCAGAGAGTGGGTAATCAGTCATCCTATCACATTATTGATCATTGATGGTGATGGCCTATGTTGGGGAAAGCATTTGTTTGTCCAAGTTGTATAAGATTGATGTCATAATGACTGGTTTAGTGATCAAAAGGTCGTGTGGCCTTTTTTTGCTGTGGACTAACTGCCACCTATGGAATATTTTGGTCACTCTGAAATCAGGCCAATATTTGGGGGGAACTTTGTCTGTATCTCACACCCAAAGACATTTTTTCAGTCTCTGTCACCGAATGCCCGAATGCACCTATATCCATTCATTATGTGAGTCCCTATAGATATCCCCCCCCTGCAAAATTTTCTTAAAATAAAGATAGAGCTATCCTGCAGGTGTTCTCAATTACATTAGCTGAAGGGCCAAGAATGCTGAACTGTATTTGAAAGTTCCCTATTGAGGGCCAACTACACCTGAAATTCTTATGTTGCCCTTTATATTTTAGAGCAAGTCAGGCGCCAAAAATCAATGTTGGCGGCCGATTGGCCTGGCGCGGGCCGCTCTATTGAGCACCCCTAGCTAGAGACAAAAAACCCAGATGACCCACCAGACCCGAGACATACACACCGGCGGCGGAGTTTGACATAGCGGAGCAATGGCACCGCAAGGTACCATTGATGTCTGTGGCGTACGTACGTACGTACGTACGTACTTTGCATGTAAATAAAAGGAGGCATTTGGTACCAGCGATGTTGGTGCATACACGTGCTTGTAATGCATGTTGTTTTGGTTATTTCATAATCTGCCTATCTTGATCACAGTGCCCTTTGAGCTGCAAGCTGTGATCAATGATTCGGCAAAAATACGAGTAGTTCTAGATGCTTCAGGCTAATACTACTACTTAACCGTACGAATGAAAAAACCTCTAAATTCTGCTCACAATTGTCCGTGATCAACCGATTTAACTCTGAGACTATATAGCGGTTTGACTTTGACCAGCATCAATTTCCGCTCCCACCACTTACACCCGTGCAGGTACTTTATTTAATAGCCCAAGCGTTACAATCAGCACTCATCCCGCGAGCGAAATGGCCGCCACTGAACAATCCGTGATGATTGACTGAATACTACGTGAAGACATTGCATTGCTCAATGCTCTGAAAACGCACGCTTGTACGATTGCTGGCAGGCTGATATGGCCAAAATGTTCGTCCGGCATGGCAGCAATAGCAATGATATGTGAAGGCAACGTAAGTTTTTTGCTTTAAAATAAAGAGGGATGATGACCTTCGATTCCGGGGGGGGGGGGGAACTCAACTTTTTTTCAGGCCAGGTATGTGCGGGGCCCCCGATTTTCCGAATTTTGGGGCTTGTGAACGGTTTTGTCTTCCGAAACTTGGGGGCTTGGGGAACTGAAATTATTTGAAAATTTTTGCAGGCTTTGGGGCTGAAATTTTGCCAAAATTCAGCTTCTGGGGCCAAAATATTCTGAAAAGGGGACCTTAACAGACATGGGAAGATTTCCAGAAAGAAGCGCCCCCAATTTTTTTTGAACCCTGGGTTTTTTGCACATATTTGGAATGCTTTCCAATTATTAGTCATCACCTGAAAGTGATAAGCCGAATACGCCGTCTTTATGAATGATTTAGTACTTCTGCGTGCACGACAGACAGTCAAAGCAACGGTGTTCTATGGGGGGACGGTTACGATAGTCAGCCAAGTTCAAAACAAGGTTTGCTGTTTCTTTTTTGTACTTGTTTTGTCCAATAAACCTTCGAAACGTTCTTGGTAGGTGGTCTACAATTGATCCTGTGGCACTTTATAGAATTTGTATCTAAAGCTAAAAAAAATCTCATTCACTTTAAAGGGGGTATTCCTTAAAGGTCCGCGGAGGGAACTGGATATATAAACCTACTAACAAATCTTTACAGGACTCCTTCAAAAACAAGGGCCAGAAAAAAGAATTCACTACCATTGACAATCATAGTGGAAACTATTGTTTTCCGTCCAGTGTCATAAGATTCTAATTTCTAATCCTGCACATGACTCCTCCATATTTTTACAGATTAGCATAAGCCATTAAGCTAAATCATGGAGGAGTCATGCCAAAATAGTGTGTAACTGATCTGACAAAATCTTTTGTCTCACCTTCCCAATACAATTTTCAGCTTCATGCGAATAACTATTAACCTGATTCCACCTTGAAAGTATTCCTTGAGTGTTATCAACAACAGGATAGTCGTAAAATATCTTCATCAACTTTTTATGAAGTGAAAGTTTATGAATTTCCAAGACTTGTAAGATTCTGACTGTGCTAGTCCCTATTGTTTGTATTGCCAGGTGCTTAAGGAAAGCTTAGCTTGTAATTAAAATTGGATATTACTGGTGCTACAGGTAGAACGAGTGTTTAGGTCGAAAGCACCGGTGGTTATCATGAAAAATTGGAGGTGACATTTGTCAGTGGTCGAAATTTGAAGGCTAACCAAAAATGTCATAGCTGATACCCTAATGTTTTTGGGACTTCACAAATATAGATGATGTTTAAAATTAAAGGTATACTGTTAAGAAATGTCATGTGAAGTCCCAATTATTGGGACTAGAATAGATTCACAATCACACCAGGCCCCTGGAATTTTCTATTATACTCTCTGAAAAATCAATAGTTTCACAAATGATGTCATCACCAACTTGAATATTGAATGCTTTCTATCCCCTCCTTGTGTAGACTTGACAAACCACATCAAGTCTATTGCATTTCTGTGACCTTTAAAACTGATAATTCTCAACTGGGGGTCTTGGGAACTGCTGGAGAGATGCGAAAATGGGGTCTTAAGGAGGCACACATACCCGTACCTCTTTCCAATGTCAGTGCCCCCCCCGGGGACCCGATTTTAAGTCTGACCTCAGTCTCGAGATTTCGAAATATTTTTTGTGTAGTAATTAAAAATAATGATCTATCTAAAGATAGTCCCTAATGCATAATTCCCAAAATTAGAGCTGAATCTCAATTTTCATTTTTGCCGTAATTTTGTTCTCATTGTCGTCCGAAATTTGAGCTTTCAAATCCATTTCTTAACACAATATAAGAATTCACAGCTAGTCTTGATGCGAAGACCACAACGGAATCACAGCAAGCACAATCTTGGAAAAAATTAGTTGGAACACCCACCACAATTTGCTACATTGCTCACCCGGGACAGAGTTAAGAGCCTACAAATCCCTGCTATCACTCAATTGAAAGCCCCAACCTTCCACTTCAACTTACCCTTCCCCGACCCCCATCAATCAATGTTGGGGGAATTTTGCAAGACTGCTGATGATGATACCCCATTCAACATTGATGGGGGGAGGCGGGGGAACAGTTTTCCGAAAATCGTTCAGTGTTTCAACAATTTTTTTCCAAGATTGTAGCCTGAACAATGGCACGCGCGTGTCTGTTGAAATGCGTAATTCAATTTCCGTTAAGTGTTTGTCACACACTTCCGTTTCTACGCGTGTACGTGTAGCCTGATGACGAACACTATCTCTAATAGCACTAATTTGCATACATATGAGGATCTTACATAGTTACCTTTTATTCCAGGGTTTTTATTATTTCATTTAAACTTAAAGCAATATTAGCACATTTTTTTGAAGAGCGCCCCCAATTTTTCAAATAATTTGAGATTTTTACACAGTTGCATCAATTGGTAACTGGCTAGTAAACCATACCTGTGGATGGTTAAGCTCGAAAATGTCTGTGTCTCACAAACGAAGGAATTAGAATAATTATTAATCGGGATCCCGATAATAATTCAACGGCTGCTGGAAACAGCCTCCAAGGTGAAATAGGCGGGAAATACGCCATATTACGTGTCTATACGCTGTTAAGAAGTCCAATCTGGGATCCAAATTCTAATAACAAAATCGCTTAATTTATGATAAATACACATTTTTTAGCATTCTCGTTCATAGGTATAGCTAGACAATCACCAACGTAACTGTGCCAAAATATCAAATTTTGAAAATTGGGGCGCTCTTCAAAAAATGTGCCATTATTGCTTTAATAGCTGCCTTTTAGAGTTAGCGTTAATGTTAAATAAAACATAAGGCAGCTATTTAATGAAATAATAAAAACTGCTAAAGTACAAGATTACCCATTAATTAGTGAATAGGGCATTGCACTATGCATTATCGCAACCTCCCAAATGTACCGGTCATGGCCGACCACCGCCGACCGCCGTAGCTATATCTGGGTTTGAATTCAATTCTCTTACTGGTTTTCGTTGGACAATTTTACTTTGATTTTCTGTATGCTATATCCTGGACCTGGTATGGCATATATTTGGTGCTTGTAGACACCTTCAGATTTTGAAACTGATTGTAAAAAAATTTGGGTGTACCTGCAGCGATCCGGTAAAATTTTTAAAATTGTGTCGGCAAATGGACAGTTTTGTTGGCAACACCCACTGTCCCCCCCCCCCCACCCCCCAACCCCCCATTGAAAATGGTCTGGGACAGCGGCCTGAGTGATTAATGGATAACTTACAGCAGTACAGTTCGGTTCGCCAGTTTCGCTTCTTTCCACAGCTGGAAAACAAAAACCCAAACACCCCCAAATGTTTTTTTCCACTGGGGAGAACCACGGTTTTCTTGTCTTCCAGTTTCTTCCACTGAAGTTGGGAAGAAACTAAAAAAGTCATTTAAAAATTTTCTATTTTAAAGCCAATGACTTACAATTTTGGTTTTATATTATACAGTGAATGAAATATAGTGAAATAATTGAAAATAACCATTCAGGGACCCCCCTACCTACCCCATGCAATTGCAATTAAACTCGCATTGATTCACAAGGCCTAAATATAACAAATTACTGGAAGAAACTGATTAGACACTTATCACACCAGCAAGGCCAAGCAGAGACTCCTTGTAAAGACTTGAACATCTTCAATTTCTTTAAACAAAGTCGCCCTAAACCCAGGTTCTCCCCACTAAGCAACACAAAGTTAGATGTATTACACACAACATTTAAAAAAAAAGAACAATAATGGTTGCTACTTACATGTGTTTTAAAATTACATACAGATTTTAAAAGCTTTTTCATTGTTTGCATCTAAAATTACAACTGTGATAGTACATTGTATGTATAAAATGTGCACATGGAAAGATTTGGAAAAAGGGTTACAATTATTACCTGTAAAATTTGATTGCAAGACAAAACAAAATTGTGAACAAATTTACTATATACTTGCAAGGTATGCTAACATGCTATATATGGTAAACTTGTTATTAATTTTGAAAAAAAAAACAGATTGTCTGTAAGTAACTAAAATAGCCTTGATGATTTGAATTGCAAAGCAGATGAATATGGTGTAATTTAGTTTGTTGTTCATAATACATTTCTTTATTTCTTCCAGTTTCTTCCGGAAGAAACTGGAAGAAACACCTTTTTTCCAGTTTCTTCCATTCTTCCGGAAGAAATAGGTTTCTTCCGGAAGTTTCCGAACCCTGGTACAATGGTGAAAGATAGTGATACTATAGCCCAGAGGAGTTCCCGGATCCACACATGTAGTGTTGTAATCTTGAAGGCCTAGTTCTTTTCATTTCAGATTTTATGGCTGCGGCCTGACCATACCGACACTGGTAGAAGGTGCTCGTATTTTGGATCTGGGCAGCGGGAGTGGACAAGACTGTTTTGCCATCAGCAAACTAGTGGGTCCCAGTGGTTCTGTGGTTGGAGTTGACATGACGGATGAACAGGTAAAAAGTGAATGTACATGTATGAGTGTTTTAGAACTTGTTGTTTGAGTCACAAAATTTGAGTCATTGATTGAGTCAATAATTAAATTTAATATGTTTTTCCCATCAAAATTGATTTAAAAAGAATTTTAAAGATAGGTGATCTGATCATTGTCCGACTTCTAACTCCCTCTCACATAGCAGCATCGCCCAAAATATCTGATTACAAATTTTGATATAAAATTGGATCGATTAAGCCCAAATTAATTGGTCGAGCTATGAGTTGCAAAAATATTGGGCGAGCGGCGAGACGCAGTCTCGCCCAATATTTTAAAACTCATAGCGAGACCAATTAATGTTGGGCGTAAATCATCCAATTTTATCATTATCATGTTTTGGATCCGATATTTTCCCACACTTGGACTCCTCAAAACATGATAATGAGTTAAATCGGTCCAACCATTTGGAAAGTATCTGAAGTTTCACACTGGTAAAATCCTATTCATTCCTGTACAAAATGGGCAAGATGTAAACATTATTCTCTCCTTAATGGAACATCTCGGACCTTAAAACTAACATTCTGCTTGAAGATCATCATATCTCCTACCCGATCAATCATGAATTAGGGTAGATATCCCCAAATTTTTCAAGCGACTGGACCGCGAAGACTAGCATGCACCGTGGACCCTGAGGTCAGGGCAACTTTTTCAGTCAGGTGTTCCCTGTAAGAATACGGTTAAAATTGGTATGTCAGATCAAAATAAAAAGTAACAATGCCAACCTTTTTTTAATATTCCTACAGATTTTATACTTAATGTTGATAACAACCATGATTTTCAACCCAGATCTCGTCATTTCTCTAAGTTTTTAGGGTACACTTAGAAACCGGTCCACAAAAAAACACCATCATTTGCAGCAGGGGCTGGTCTTACCTCTGTTTCTCAATCTCATGTTATTTACTGGTGTGAATCCTACAGAGTCCTCAGATTTGTAAATCAATGCATTTCATGTTTATTTCAAACCATCTTCACATGTTGTGATCATTCATGAATGATTTCATTATTTTAATTAACTGAGCAACAAAATAGTAATATGCATATTCTGCTATCTACTGAAGATTTCTTGGGACAACATTTCAGTTTTCCATTGCTTTAACACATATATCAGAAATCAAATAACTTCTTTGCTCCTTATAGTGCCTGGCCATTGGGGAGTGAAAGGAGGTGGTTTACTCGGGGAGGGGGTGCTGGGGGATGCCTTTGATTACGATAGTCTCGACTGCACCCTTTCAAATGCTATAGATTAAATATGTACATCACTGTGTGTTTGTGTGATAAAGAGCTGAGGAGATTAAAAATATATGCATCAACATCTTTCTGGTGAATGTTTTCCACTTTTTAAAGCCACTATCAGTCATTTTTTAAAATTCAAAATGCCAATTTTGTCTCTAAATAGCTAGTCTCAGGTCATATGATATCAACACCTTATATTACTGTTCTTTCTGAAAAACAGACAAGTTCAGCATTTTAAAACGGTCTTGAAGATGCCATTTAAGAGTGTTTCTAGACCTAAAAAAAGTCTTGATTCTGACTTTTATTAGTAAAAGCGTAAAAATCATAATTTCTTGACAAACATGGCGTGTTATGCATAGCCACTTACAGGGGTCTTTCCTACAACCATTTCCAATACAACAGTGCATAAAAAGGGACTTGATGAAAAATAGGGGGTGCGATTTGTTTACATTGTGAAGAAATTGCTGATAGTGGTTTTAACATATTTTTGTTTTATCCCCCTTGCTTGAAAAGCAGAAGAGGGATTTTGCGATAGCGCACATGTTTGTATGTTCCAACTTGGTTAGTTTTTCATTTTTCAGGTCTTCTTCAAAAAGTTGAAGTCCAATTGAAACCATCAGACTTGGGGTTAAGGTGCAGAAGGGTTCCTTCATATGTGGATGACGACCAATTTCGAAGGTCATCTGTGCTCATGTTCCCTACTGCCATCTTGCCAGGGGGATCACACAAGTTTATTGCTGTATTTTTAAAATTATATAATAACATAAAAACTCTCAAATTCTGTCTTACAGAGGAATCTTGGCCTTCCAAAATCCATTTGATTAGCAATTTGCTCTGATTTTTCATTGAAAATAAATATGTGTAATTGTAAAAGCTCCTGTCAGCTTTTCTTATAGTAGAGGTGGGCTATAGAGGGTAATTTTTGGGTCATAGTTTCAGATCACTTCGAACACAGGCTAGAATGATGACTTTAATGATGCTTATCCCATTTTCGAAGAAAAAAAATTAAAAAGTGCGAAAACCAGGGTGCCCCAACAAAAAATCCAAAATGGCCGCCAAATTGGCTAAAAATCATATTTTTGACAATAACTTGATAAGCTTTTGTTTAATCACCTTCATTTTTGAGGCAATACCCATGTTTTGGCCTACAAGGAATCATTCTATACAATTTCTATCTCACCCCGACTTTTCGTTTTCTCGATATGGCAGTTTTAGCCTAAAATTGGACTGTGAGGGCGCTTTCCCAAAAAGTACATATCATATAAAAAGTTTTAAATTTTAACTGGTGAGCCATCATCAGAATTGTTGATTCATCATTTTCTGAAGATTAGAGCTGTGTAACACTTACCATTTTCCTGTGGCATCAATTAAAAATTTGACAAAAACACTCTCATTGGAAAACACAGGTCAACGAACTTTCTTACGTGTGGGTTTCAATGGAGGCCATTTTTATGACGATTAAATAGCCTACTGTTGCAAAACCGCAATGCCACGCAAGTCAAATTTTCAGCAAGTGTTCATAATAAAACTCTTCAACTTTTTTCGAAAGTGGGATCAGGGTGATTAAAGTCATCAAACGAGCCTGTGTTGGAAGTGATCTGAAATATTGACCTTCTATAGCCCACTTATTGTTCATCAGACCATATTTGGAGATTGGCCTTCACATTTTTGTCTATTATTGTATTTATCTAACAGCTTGCTATTGCGTATAAACACGAGGATTACCACCGAGAAAAATTTGGTTACAAAGAGAAGAACACAGAGTTTGTGAAAGGCTACATAGAGGATCTGAAAGCAGCCGGACTGAAAGATGAAGACTTTGATATTGTGGTGTAAGTGACTCTTGACAATTTTCCAGGGGTGTCAATTAATCTTCCATTATTCGTCCCTAAGGTGGGGGAATAGGTTTTGTTTCTATGGTCATTTGGAAAAAATTAGATGCTTAGGCACAGGGCCGTCCTTAGAGGGGGTGTGGGGGTGTGACACCCCCATTTACAGAATTCTGTCGGCAAAATATTGATTTGTAGGCAAGATTGGTATTAATGTATACATGTAGATGTAGGTGGACTATTTTGATGAAATAAAATAATTTGAACAATTTTGTAATGATGTTCATCTCCCCCTCCCCGACGGTAAACAAATAGTGTTTGCCAGCAAAACTGTTCATTTGGCAACACAAATTCAAAAATGTTCTGGCTTGCTACGCTCGCTGGATAAACTTTGGGTTTTTCCCCACTAACGGGGTGGCCGGATTCACCTCACATTCACAGCAAATACTGCTGTGTGAGGATTTATTGGAGCAAATAATTGACCAGATGCCCTTCCTGGTGTCAATGTGCTGGATGGCCGCCATTAGCTCGCTAGAGCCAACGCCCTTGTAGGTAACAAGCTACCCTCATCATCGGATCTTGTTAGAAACCCGATGGGGTGATGGTTTAGCCGCCGACAACCTGGCCCTGCGACAGGTACTTACTGGTTACCATTATACCAGTAGTAGGCCCTCAAAGGAAACCTGACCTGACAGTAAAAATTATGCATAGTGTGTATTATGATATGGAAAATTACACATGGTCATTCAAAAAAATGTATCGGATCAGTAACAGGACGATCGGTTAAAGAAAATATCGGTATCACCCGCTAGCGATAAAACGTAGATCAGACATCACTAATCTATAATAGCTATTCCACCGACCTTGGTCAGCAATGAGCATGCAGGTTATCATTTGCTGCTATTACCCATGTCATGTAGTACCCCAGGGTGCACTTCTGGATCTGTTTAGGGGTAAATGAAATGTCACCAAGTCAAAAATTTGTCATAACATCTTTTCTCTAAAAGTATAATTGTTATTTGGTTGGAATCATTACACAAAATCAATGCTGAAAATTGGGGTCTTAACAGCCTGAAATATGTGTTACCTTGGAAATGGAAGCGCCCCAATCCCAGGGCCCCATACGCTAGCCTTGAAATTATATTAACATCTATTAAATTTGAAAATGACTGATAGTGGCATTTTGACCTGGCTTTTTGGACTTCTTCTAATAGTCGAAAATAGGCTGATTTTGCATGCACCTTGAAAACACCCCACAAGATAGCCGCTGGATACTAATGACATAGACAGTGATCACTGGAAACATTTGTAGCAGGAGTTAGATTTTTAAGTATGTGTTCATCGGAGCTAACTAAAGTTTAAATATTGCCGGCACATATTTTGTATTTCCCACAGGTCTAATTGCGTGGTGAATTTGTCACCAGATAAGAGAGCAGTACTAAAAGAAGCTTACAGAGTACTAAAGCCAGGGGGAGAGCTCTACTTCAGCGATATCTATACCGAAAACGAACTACCTGAGCAAGTCAGGAATGACAAGGTGTTATGGGGTATGTAGAAAAAATTGGTAATTCTTTAAAGTGACAGGAGCAGATTTTTTGAGGATACAAATTTCTCTCAAATTGCACTGGATCGGTTGTAGACCACCTTCCGAGGAAGTTTAAAAGATTTATTGGACACTTAGATACGCTTTCATGACGGGAATCCATAACATGAAGGTAGGTTTCAACGAGTATGCTGTTGGAGTTTCGTACTCCAATGGCGTACTCATTGAAACCTACCTTCATTTATTGGACAAATAAGTACGGTACAAAAGAAAATTGCAAACTTTGTTTTGAACTTGCCTGCTATCGTAATCATTCCCATAGAAAACCATTGTCGTGCACGACAGAAAATACTAAATCATCATCTTTTTACATAGACGGCGTTTTTACGTATTCGGCTTATTCACTTCAGCGGTGAATATATTGGTAAGCATTCCAAATATGCCAAAAATCAGAGTTGTCAAAAATTTGGGCGCCTCTTTCTGGAAATGTCCTCATGTCTCTTTAATTTGTTTTAGCGGATGAAAGGTGCGCTTGTTCCGATTTATATGTGTATCGTGTTCTCTGCTTGATACTAGGGCATGACACTTGCATATGCA
The DNA here is from genome assembly GCA_023653785.1 of Ophioderma brevispina. Lineage (NCBI taxonomy): Eukaryota > Metazoa > Echinodermata > Ophiuroidea > Amphilepidida > Ophiodermatidae > Ophioderma > Ophioderma brevispina. Next base: position 35,164 of record JAMKCH010054749.1, on the reverse strand, counting down.
CATGCCATCGGGTTTTGTGGGAAACAAACTTGCATTTTTTATGGTGAAAGTGATAATGCATATATTGCAAAGCCCTAGTCACTACTGTGCTAACATTGATTGTTAACCATTAAAATAACATTTTTTGGCTCTTTGTCTTGGGAGAGAAATGGATTTGAAGGATGAAATTCAGGATGGCAATGAGGAAAATACAGCCTTTCACCTGATATCAAAAGTGATACATTACCTTTGAATGATGGATAATAAGTCAGGGGTCTCAAAGATATGATTGGAACAAGTACCCGTAAATTATATATTTTTGTATGCTGGTGTTTATTGTTAAGTTAGTTAGGATTTAAAAGAATCTGGTCACTGTCATTGTGTGATTGATCATGTAGTCTCAGACGTCACATGTTGGAGGTTACCGTGCCAAAACGGGTTGTCGCCCCTTTAACTATATATACATTGATATGATTGCTCAAGACATCCAGCAGGATCCATCTGACATCTCCAACTTAATGACAGACAGGGACATTTAATTGGCACTACATGGTGAACATCATCTCGGCTACGGCCGCTAGATAAATAGATAAGTTAGGATTAAGGTTGGAACTATATTTTGAATTAGGGTTAGGATCAAGGTTAGGAATATGGTTACAATTAGCATTTTAGCCGAATAATTTCATCTGCTAAAATGAAGGATAATCAAAATTTCACACAATTAAAATGGGTATTTTTCAAAATTGATCTATTTAAGAATGTGAAGGTCAACAAATTGAATTCTTTTACACAAGAGTGTCAATTTATTAACAGCTGTGCTGTCCTTCTCGATACAAATCGGAATTAAGGGCATCGATCGATTTATGAATTTCGTCAGTACCATTACAGATCAGCATTTGGACATTATTTCAATCTAATAATGCAAACTAGAAATCCACTACATGTAAATGTTAACTATCCATCCATCCATAATGCTCAACACTGCATGAAACGCTAAGACCATTTAGTGACCCTGATGAATTCAGCAGACTTATACGGAATAAAGTGAAGAATTCTGTATAAGTCTGCATGCTGAATTCATCAGGGTCACAAGTGATCCAGGGTCACTAAATGGCCATACAATGCATGAAAGAACTAATTTTTGTAACCTTCTCATTTTCAAAATAAAGGTATAAATTTGTGGGAGGGGAATTTTTTAAGGTCAGCTGGCCTAAAAAAATTCATTAAAATGGCATATTTGAAACATTTTTGCTAGTCATAGGTATATATATATTTCTTTATGATAAAGAATGAGTAACTGGCTAATTCATAGTACTTTATTACATAATATTTTCTCAATCAGGAGAGTGTTTAGCTGGTGCATTAACCTGGAGGGATCTTATTTCATTCAGCAAAGAGTGCGGGTTCACAACGCCACGTCTCGTCAGCACGTCTCCGGTTGCTGTCAGCGATCAACAGGCAGCTTCCGTTGTAGGTAAGTGAGCAGACAGGATGGTGTTGTAGTGAGATTTAAACACTTAGTTCTCCAGGTAGACAAGGATGTATAAATATATACAGGATGGTGTGTATAGATGTGTTTAGGTATTCTCCTTTTTTTGTGTGAGGTCACAGGTTCAATTCCAGGCAAGGCCAATTGCCAGGATTTAATCGGGTACTAAATTCTGGATTTGAATTGTGTAAGAACTTTTGATTAAAAGAGAATTCTGCTTTCCCCATGGTTAATTTGGACTTGGGCTAATGAACCATGAAAATATCCCATCCTTGGGAAGGGGATGTTAAGCAGAGATCTAACTTTTCCGGAAATTTCCGGATTTGGGGCCATAAATAAAAAAAATTCCGGAAATGTAAAAAAAAATTATTATTATTTTTTTTTTCAATTTCTGAGATCAAAGTGTTCATGATAAAGGTATAACTGCATCAAAAACACAAGTTTTAAGTACCAATTTATTTTGTAGAAGGGGTCTTGTACCCCAAAATCACGTAAGGAAAATACGTTCCCCGGAGCTTCACCCGATGCTACGCTAAAATTTGGCCTTCGCGTCCGGTTCAAATTTTGGATTTCATGAAATGGAACTGCTCCGTCTTTTACATCTCTGGTTAAGTTGTTGGTCCTATGTACATGGAAAATCACAACCTAGTATTGCATGCTTCACCCCAGCCCATCTCGTCACACCACCATGATGTCGATATAGAGTGTGGCTGGTAGGGCCTATATAGCTCTTTCCTTTTGATCTTGCAATACTTGGAATAATCTGGCCCTTGGAAAATCACTCCAATGCTACTTTGCAACTAATAGCCGTGTAAATGTTTACTTAACTAAAATGGTAATCAATAATGCTATCCATTTTTTTTCTTATCTCACAATTTTTAAAATTTAGGTTGTTTTTTTGTTTTACAATTATAATTATGCAAGCGTGAAATTTTCTGGTTTATTTTAATTGGTTTAGATTTTGGATGTTGTGTTTAGGCCAATCATTTAAGAAGCTTAACGGATATCTCACGCATACGCTTTACTTTATTGTTCCATGCTGGAAAAAAAAAAAAAGTTGATGGGAGCGGCCATGTTTGCCAACAAATTAAAGCATGTGTGGTGAATGGAATTTTTAAATTTAAAGTGGATTATATACTGTGTCTCACAACATGTCACTGTATTCTTCAGTTTTTAAAAAGTGGCACTAAATAAAAGTGGTTCCCCCCCCCCCCCCCCCCCCCCCCCCCCCCCCCCAAAAAAAACCGAAACGCTATTTCGCATGTAATGCCCTAGTAGAGCCATTCAATTAGAGTCCCTCAATGCCACACGCTATAACATCACTGAATTCCCCACGTAAAATCAATTGAGACCTTGAAATGCGTACACAACATTGGAATTACACTATTTTTCTATCTAACTAGCTGATCGGTGATGTGGGACAGGTTGGACTTTCATTGGTTCTACTCTTCATTGGGATACTGTGGTAAATCTTTACATTCGACGTGAGGAGTCTACCTCGTTATTTGTCTTGCGGTTAATCTGGTGAAGTGTTTATTTCTTTATTGGAAGATAATCACGGCAGATGTGCGTCGATTCAAGGCAAACAAACCTATTAGACAATTTGTACTCAAAAGTCATTACTTTGTTTTGACAATCATCATGGGACAAACTAATAGACATGAGACGTAGTCAATGGCCCGCGAGTTGCCTAACACGTCACCAATGGCCGGAGATTATTGGCAACATGGATGCGCCCATATTTCCGATTTTCATTTTTTCTTTCTAATTAGCTAATTAATTTATTTTAGAATATCATCAATGTTGATAATCGTTTCACATAATTTTACCACATATGTAAACTAAAATAGCGTGTTATGTCCTCTTAAGGTTTTGTACCTTATTAGGAAGTCTATTATTTTATTGGTTACTCAGATGTTTATAATGTATAAGCCACCAGAGTACACGGCGATTCTTACTCACGGGGTAGCCTATACGGCAGCTACACCATGTCTAACCCCGCGCAGCTACTGCCCAGTACACACTGGGCTAAATTGCGAGGCGGTAGCTGCAAAATAGGGCTTACAAAGTACCAGTTTCAATTAGTATACAGTAATGTGGCTTACTCTGTTTAACTACCCCAATGGTTACCCTGTATTGCCTACTAGGTGGGGAGAAGGGTGGATGTTGATTAGAACAGTACCGGAGTAAACACGCAGCTCCCGTAGCTACCACTGTGATTACCACGACCCATTTTTGAGAGTTGGATGAAAAGTTCATGAAATGCGGCGCTAACACTTGGGCTCCGTTTAGCATTTTGGAACGTTTTTTAAGGAAAATCATTACGAACTTCAAATCGTGCATCAATCAAAAACCCCTATATATTCTTCCCCGCACAAGTAATAAAAAATGCAAATATATCCAAAAATATCAAAAAAACAAAATTGGCCATGCAAAATACCGTGGCGCGCTTGGAGCCTGGTAACCGACTCAAGCTACTCCACAACGGTGCAGACAGCCGCTGTTGTGTACACTATACTCTATGCCGGCAAAATACACGGAGATCCTGGCCGGCGAGTGTACGTCTAGTGGGTAGGTAAGCCATGTCTACTCGGTAGTAAGCTGTGTGGTAACTCCCCATGAAGAAAATTGCCGTGTACTGTAGACGGTGACAGACCTCAGTATACACCACCTAAAGCTGAAGTCCATTGGCTGGTATTCAGAAAAGGAGTCTAACTTTAGACACTAGTTTAAACTGGGGTTAGTCTATATGAAGTTGTACATTTTTTTCTTTCAACATAATCTAAAAAGTGTTCGGTAATGGGTGAGAAAAATTCCATGTGGAGGGGCTGGATGGAACCAGTCATCCAGAAAACAAATTGCCACCCTTTACATTTAACTTTCACAGATTTAAAGCCCAAAAACGGTACACTGGTTGGACTAACCTGGTTTCAACCCAGGTCTAAAGTTAAGACTCCCTTCAGAAATAAACCAGCCTTTACCATTTTTAAAGCAAAAAGATTGATTTCACTGCAGCACCTCAATTGAGTACTGTAAACAAACAATAAAGGTGTGGAGTTGTGATTGATTTGGTACACGAAGTGGCTCAAGTCCAAATTTTGACAATGCTCTGCTCATCTGTCTTCAGGTCCGAAGCCAGACTGTAAGGGACATTGAAACCCCACATCCCAAAAGTAAAAAAAAAAACAAAACAAAACAAAAAAAAAAAAACACCCATTTTTTTTTTTAAAGTCTACTTTTTGCCAAAATTCCCCCCGCAGAAAAGGTCCACTTTGATCAAATCTGCTCCAACCAATAACAGAAATATCTTGGTACAGGTCTGGTCAATCTCTACATTGCACAAAACTATTCACACCATGACATGAAAAGTGGGGATTTGAGGAAGCCTCCTTCCCCTGCAATTTGGTATTTGGAGGTAAATTTTTGGATTTTGGAAGGACATTTTTTAAAGGGAAATTATCCTTTAAGTGAGAACACACCTGCCTGACAAGAATCTAGTGTTTTAGAGCAATTAATCAAGCCATCAATCAAAAGTAATTAACATGAGATAATTTATCAATCCACTCATAACACTCCAAACATTGTTACTTAGTACCTGTTGCTACATGTAGCTTATTACTGCATTTCTAAACCTTAATAAGCACATATAACATCTGTAATGCAACATTTGCTAAAACCAGTAAAATCTTGATTCCTAAATATGTGGAACGATTTTTTAGATCCAAAATTATGATCTATCTCAAGTTGAATTCCTCTAAGCCCGATCTTCAGTGACCGTCACCCAACCCGTTCCATTGGCTGGAGAGGAGGCTATTTTACTACCAAATGAATCGTTGATTCAGGTTGGAATGGAAGTCATATTCATAATAGCAATAATACCCTATAACCAAAGGAGATCGCTTCTTTAATATTCCATGTAAAGCCTGTAATCTAAAAACAACACAATTTCTAAAAATCCAACTTTTTTGAGTCCGCCCTGTATTTAAAGAGACATGGGGAGATTTCCAGAAAAAGTGCGCCCCCAAGTTTTTTTCGAATTGTTTTTTTTTTTGCAATATTTGGAATCTTTCCAAATGTATGAATACACCCTGAGTGACTAAGCCGAATAAGTCAAAGCACACTTTCCTATGGGAACGAATACGATAGCAGCCAAGTTCCAAACAAGGTTTTTGCGGTTTTTCTTCTGTACTTGTTTGTCCAATAAGACCCTTCGGACCGTTCTTGTTAAAGTGGGTCTCAATCGATCCTGTGCAATTTGAAAGGAATCGTATCCAAAAAATCCTCCTCTGTCACCTTTAAATTTCAATTGAGAAGCATTTAAATATTTTTCTTTCTCCACTTGACACTAAGACTTGTGTAAAGACTAATTCTCATTTTTACATTTTCCAATATTTGTAGCATGGGAACCCGTAGGTAAAAAAACCCCACCCACATTGGTATTGATTTTTAGCCCAATCCCAGTCTTTAGCATCTTTTAGACGAGGACGAGGTCTAACAATTTTTATGAGCTGTATCATTGTATAAAAAGGGCATAAGTGTTTTTTTTTTTTGTTTTGCACATTGTTGGAACAAAAATCATACTTTTAATGGTGTTTCCCAGTTAATATGTGCCTTAACTATCACGTTCAGCTATGGCAGAGTGAAAGAGAATTCCTATATTTGTCCAATTTGGAAAATAGTTTTTATTACCTTATTCTTGAATGGAGGAAGGATCCTTGAATCAAGAAGACTTCAATGAATATTTTTAACTTTTTTTTCTTTCTTTTAATTATTGAAATCAAATTTGTTGTCGCAACAATACCGTATGTTCAAGCACCCTCACGCTCGAAACAGAACACTCTTTGTCTACCTACAGTGGCTCCGGAAGGAATATGAAAAAGAACTTCCATTTGAACTCAGACTTTAACATTTAAAGGTAGGTGGCATAATTCTTTTCCCGAATGTTCCACAGATATCTTCTTCTGATGTTTTGAGTTATTTTGGCATATCCCGGCACCTCAAAATTTACCTTTCAAAGTTTTGACTATTTTGGGTTTATTGTGGGCCGCCAGCTATATTGGCAGGACCACTTTGCTTTCCGTTGTGCGTGTGTAATGTGTGTGTGGTTGTGTGTGTGGATGTGGTGTCCCACAATTGTTAAGTTTTTGTTTAAAAAAAGAAAAAACCTAAAATTTCAATTTTAACTTTCAATTGGGAAACCAAACTTCTTGTCATAGGTGTCACAATGGGATCCGTCAATTTGATGAGGTCAAGGTCAAAGGTCAAAAAAACATCAAAACACGAAAAATCACAACAACTTAAACTTTTAAACAAAAAAATGTAAAATTCATCTAAATTGAAACTTGAAGTTCAATTGGACCCAAACTTTTGTCATAGTGCACCATGCGATCCCTCATATGGTGATGAGATCAAAGGTCCACGTGCCAGGGTCAAAGGTCATGGGGGGCCGCGGCCCAACACATTTATTCTTTGATATAGGCGACGCTAAAGCCGAGAACCGCAAAATCTAGTTTTCTTTATCTTGCCTCTTTTGAAATGTAAACAACCAGTAGACTCCCTAAACTTTTGTGGGGGCATTAGTGTGTGAGCCTTCTCGATAGTTATTTTGATATATTGAGCTCACCAAGTCGTTTTCCGCATGCTTTTAATCATAAAATTACTTGATTTATTGAGGAGCTATTCATGATCCAAGATGTTCCCCAATTTAAAACCAAAAATTGGGTTTGGTATATTTTCGGGGTAGTGTTCACACACACCAGCCGCACAATCCCTGACCTAAACCAAAGTGATACCCCTAGGCTATAGCCACTGTGTGCTTATGATCGTTTACCCCTCAAACACCAGGCTAACTTGTATGAGGCAATTTACGGGTGCACTTCATCTTGTGAAAGGTACTTTACCAAGCTGCACAGAGTGGGTCACAGATATCATGTACCCAACAATTTTACTGAGCAGCACTTAGTGGGCAAAAAATTTCCACCTCTATGCTTGCTTGCAACTGCTCTGCTCGCTCCCTGGGTCTCATCTTTATTTTTTTCAAATTGAAGCATTCTTTCCTTAAGTCTTACCTCCTATATATCCTAGGTGCACGCTCTTAGTGGTTAATTTGCAAGGTGTAGTGTGGGCTTAATTACAACAAATTAGCCAACTTGGCAAGTAGCAGCTCTGACTGACTAATACACATGCAAATTGGTTTATTTTAAGCTCACACTGGCCCTGTTGCTTCTTATGCGTTGATGAATTTAAAGCAAATTTTCTTATAGGTACATGTGTTGTAGATCCGCTGGGGAAAAAGTTATTTTGCAAAAATTAATGGGATATTTTGGTGATCCCAGCACCCTCCATGGTTTGGTTTATGGTTTCAACATAGAGATGATATATAAAATGCTGGCGTTGAACACGGCCTTTTGATTCAACAAGCTTTTTTTGGCGAACGGGTGCTGTTGCGCCCAAGACCATTCCTACGTAAACTTAACGCTAAAAAAAAGCATTGTTGGATTTTGCAAAAGTGACCCTCAAATCAAAATGGTTAACATCCCTCCAAGAACATCAGTCAGGCTAGGGTATGTTCTGAAGTTTACCATTGTCAGATCAGCCACAAAGTTTTTTGCAACATGTTTCAATATGGTGTCCAAATAAGCATGGCAATGTGTATTTATTAGCTATGATGATGATGTTTTTTTAACACAGTAAAAAAAAAGATTAACGAAAATGTCAAGTAACATTCATGATGCACTTTTGTGTTATGGGCAAATTCTTAGTATGCCGCCGCTCACAGAGCCCATTGCCACTGTGTATAGTAATTTGTATCCGTTTATGGACAGAAATGACAAAATTGCTATTCTCTTGCAAAGACAACCAAATCTGCATGTAAGATTATGCACATATACCTTAATTATGTCAACAGTTCTGATGACGTAAAATCTCAACTTTCTTGGACAAGTCAGGGGACGAGACTATGGATCGCAAAATGCGCTTTTAATCAGTCATCTAATTCTGTCAACAAGAATAGCAAGTGTAATATATTGTAACTTGTGTTATTTATGATATGCATATGTTTGGTTTAACCCTTCACCGTGACCCGTGCTAGGCAATTTCTTGGGCCTCGCACACCAAGGACTTTATCGATAAGATTGGCGATTACTGACCTCCCATCGGCAAACTTGTGTGGGCAGACCGGCTGATATCGGGTTGCAGTTTCATAGAAAAACAACCTAGAGGCGAGATATTAGGTCTGGAAATCAAGTACAGGTTCCGGCCAGAATTGGCTATATCTCGCTAGCTTCAACAATCGTTCAGCATCACTGCACTAAAACAATGAAATTGCTGAAGCGAATCTGGTCTAGAAGTAGCCCAAAGTCCTGGGAAAGGGTTAAGATGTCAAAGGGTGTGCTGTAGGTCTTTAATAGGTAAAGTCAGTGGATTGTGCTAGAGGTTAATTGTGTTTCATTTTAAACGGAACAAATTTCAACACCACAAATAATTACAACATTGATTATATTGATGTTCTTACCGCAGACTGGTAGCAGTGTAGAAGCAGATGCTGAGTTGACCGCTATCATTCAGTCATCAAGATATGCCAGTGTGTTCCAAGTTGCTCCCATCACAAAGAAGGCCAAGGGCGATGCCTCAACATCTAAGGTATGATTTTTGTCCCCGTTCGGGAGGGGGAAGGGACTATAAAATGGGCTCCGTCCGTATGTCCACCCGTCCGTATGTCCGTCCGTCCGTATGTCCGTCCGTCCGTATGTCCGTCCGTCCATATGTCCGTATGTCCGTCCGTCCATATGTCCGTCCATCCGTATTTCCATGATAAAAATGTTAACCCTGAAACATTTGGGCATATCTTTTTTTCTGGATGAGCTAGAGTAGCCAAACTTGGCTATATTGTAGGAGGGGAACCCCCCTACTAACCATATAATTCATTCCCCAGGGTCCTTTCCTGGGTCTGTCAGGCAGTAGGGAAAAAAGGTCAAGGGAAAAAGGTCAATATTGCACAGATATGTCAACATTTGGCCATATTGGCGATATATCTGGAGTTCCATAAGGACTACTATGATGTTAGGTGGAAAGAACCGGGTTGAGGAATTCTCAACCTGATTAGATTTTGGGCGTAAAATATGCTAATTAAGTGTCTAATTTGCATAATTTAAGAAAATTTTCCGATAAGGCTTGTATACAAGTTATCTGGAGTTCAACAGTGTCATATTTGTTATCCCCATGGCTTGTGCAAAAGCAGTGAGTAGTAGGGGCGATATATTTCTCCTTCGAAAAGTTTAAATTTGATTTACATAACATGGACTTGGGGTTAAGGTGGGGAAGGGGTGAAGGGGGTTGGTTACTTCATATGTGATGATGTCAAGGTCATGATTCTCGTGAATTAGCCAAAATTTTGGGTCTTTGGGGTCATTCAAGGCAGCAGATCAGATAAAAAATTGTTATTTGTAGTTTTATTGAAACTGGTGATCACCGTTTTATCAACATGGATGGGAAAAATTTGAAGTTAATTTTGAAATTTTGAAGTCATCGGGGGTCATTTTAAGGATCAGATCAGGGAAAAGCCACCCCCTTAGTGTTCAAGATCATTCAGGGGGTCATTCAGTGATTTTACATATCAACAAAGTGATTGTGACCATGAAGTTCTGGTGTGGTAATTTTCTCAGAATAGTTTTTTTTAAAAATTAATCCATTTTAATCTGTACTTTTCAGTGTCCAACTGATCCGTTCAGTTTACTGCAGAATGACGCCAGCAACGGAGACCAAAAGGGCAGCTGTGGCGCGTCAAAGGGATGCTGCACTCCTGCATCAGAAACGTGTTCCAAGCCGTCTGCCACGAGCTGCTGTTCTTAGAAGATGATCTTAAGAAGTGCGTTTGATAACCGCCATGTTCAAGCAGATGATGGGGAAAAAAAGTGAACTAACAAGTGTGACATGGTCAAGGAAAATTGATTTGTATTATACTGATAGGATATTGATTATTTGTATTATACTGATTTGATATTATATGTGTTATACTGATATGATATTGATGATTTGTATTATACTGATATGATATTGATTATTGGTGAAGAGATTGTAAAACAAATTGTGCTTTTATTGTCTCATACAGCATAGCAAAGCATATGTGATGGTGATTCTTCTATTCTGTCTGTGTGTGCTAACTGCATTATACTTGTGTGACTTCCTTTCATATTATATATTCTTTATTCTATCATTGCTTGTGTGTCTAAATTTTAGTCTTTTGAGTTAATTTTTAACAATGAAAATACACAAGTATACTCTTTGTTAAAGGTGCAACGAGAGATTTTTGAGGCACCCGAATATTGTGTCATAATAGTAATTTCATATAACTTAGACACTCAAACCATTTCTTACCTTGTATTTGGCTACAGAAATGTTTTAAAAGAGAGAAGTGATTTCGATATGCTTATCTTTCAATATAAAACATAGGCTGAATTTCGTATTTGCTCCTATACGAAATTAGAAATTTCACAATTTTTGTACCAAAGAAACATTTCTCAGATTAATCCTTTCAGATGGGGTTATTTTTGATGGAAAGCTTTACATCAGGACAAAAATCAGTACTTTTCGATTTTTTTAGGGACACCTGATAATGTGAAATCTCTCGTTGCACCTTTAATTTGTCCATCTGTCTGCCTGTTCACGCTTTGTAAATGGTTCTTCTCTTAGTCTTTGATGAATTTTCATGCAATTTGGTAATTAAGATCAATGGATGGGTGGAATGGGGTAGTCGGCAGTTTGAGGTCAAAGGTCATCTAGGAGTCAAGGGTAAGAAGTGGTATGTTATCTGGGTTAATTTGAATTGATTTTTGAAAAATGCTTCTTCTGCCAGATAGTGGTATTCACCAAGAATGATCTTGAGGAAACGCGTAAGTGGTGTTCTGGAATTCATGGTCAACGGTCACTTATGACACCTTTGTGTAAAACAATTTAAAAAGTGTTGCTTGGTGAACAGAAGAAGATCAGCATTCATTGAAAAGAAAAATAAAAATGATAAAAACAAAATGAAAAAATTAAAAAGGAACAAACAAAAATCACCACCACTGTGAAGAGGCAAGATGAATCATGCTACAATCTTGTTCGTAAGTCCTTGGAACACTTGTTTATATTGGCAGCTATGCAAGAGATATAGGCATGAAGGGCATTGTCACTATAACTTTCTTTCACTCCCGGTCCCCTCTCAAGTCAGTGTTGAAAATAATATGCAGCGAGATTGATGACCAAATGCATCGTGCTTATGCAACAATGAATTGAGGGGGTGGGAACTAAATCTGCAAGGTGTGTTCCAACAATAGTGAACAAGATTGTAGGTTCAAAAGGGTTGGTCACCTCTGGATTAACCCCCGTACCACTACCAACTGATTTGATTGGCTAATTACATCATCTAGCCCTATAAATAACCAATCAGAGGCATGGTAAGAAAAACTAGTTTGATTGGTTGTTCATAGGGTATATCATGTTACATCATGTAATGAGCCAATCAGAGATACTGTAAGAAAGAGGAGTTTGTGCTTCTAGCATCTTCTATTTATTATTGACTAGATTTCCTTGAGAAAAGATTATTCCCAGAATTTCAGTTGATTGCAATCTTGTGCTTTTGGTGTTAGGCCAAAAAAAAAACAAGTTTGTTTCCAGTAGGTAGTCCAAAAACCTAAATGCACAATGCACTTTTTCTTTACTTTTTTTAATTGGCTCAAATTGCTCAAAGGGCAAGTCAAAACAGTTGCAAATCATTTGACTGTTAAATTATTGATATAACCAAAATATCAATTTGGAATGACTTACAAATTTTAGAAAATAATATTTTCTATCGCTGAGGCATTTTTGTCTAAAAAAAAATTCTCAGTAAATCAAAAAAATGAAATCTACCAAAATGGCTCCAAAATCAAAATGGGCACAGCCTACTTGAAATGAACTTTTTTGGGGTATCACTTTGTATCACTGTCTCATAAGCCACTGTGCTGTGATTTCTGTTTAAGGACAGAAAATACAAAATTGCGATTATCTTGCTGAGGCGATCAAATATGCATGTTGTATTAGGTGCACATACAGTACTAAGGCAAAGAGTTCAAATGATGTGCAAATCTCAGCTTGCTTAAGGTAAACTATGGGGGGCGAGGCTGTACACAGCTGTTTGAAAGTCTCATTTATTATGAATAAACGAGAATAAAACAAAAAATATCACTTTTGACAACTAATTTGGAGTATTTATTCTACTAAACTACATCCTGTGTAAATTTGATGAAATTTCATTGTGGGCAAATATGATTTTTCATAAAAATCTAGTTTTACATGTCTTCCTATGGAAAAATGGCATATAGACGGCGCTATAACATACAAATTATGACCTTTGTAGAACTATATGGCAAGATTCCCGCAATGGATTTTTGCGGAGGTAATAGCCCTTGCATGTCCCTACTTATATTAGTTGTCAAAATTGTGTCGCCATTGCTTAAATTGCTCTAAAAATAAAAGATACAATTTGCACGGGATCAAACAGCTGTGTGTAGATCACAAAATGACTCTTTAAAAGTATATTAATACAGCAGCTGTTCAACATTTATTTAAATGATATATAGGTTGCGAAAAATATTAGCCACAAAAGTGAAACATTTCATGATAACGCAATGCCCAATTCACGATTGTATACATGGATATAATGTAATACAAAGGCGTTTAATTTCTCTGTAATATCAACAAGCTTATTTAACATTGTCAATATAAGTTCAAATTAATTATTGTAAGATGCAATCATTTTATAATATTCATTGTTTATCACCAAAGATCGACTGTGGAATTCTCTAATATATTCTGACTTTGCAGTACTCTGTAAAATTTTGCATAAAAATTTACATGACGCTCATGGCTGTGCCAGATCTCTTTTCTGGGGGGAGGGTGGTTGGAGCAAAAGTGAATCGTGGGGGGGGGAATATCACAATTTTGGACTTTTAAAACTAATTTTTGGCCAAAAACCTCAGGTTGTTTTAAACCAAAAAATTGTAATTGTGTTTGGTCCCAATCACCAATTTTTTTGGCCAAAAACCTGTAATTTTTCTTCGGCTGGGGGGGGGGGGGGGGGATGGGATAAATGCCATGCAGTCGGATCAAGTGGTGGTAGGTAAATGGATGCACATTTTTTATTTCTTTAAAAGTGTGACTGAAGAGTGTCCCCCAATTTTCAAACTTGAGATTTTTGCACACTTGTGGTGGTAATTGTTTAGTAAACTATTACCTTTAAACGGTGATATAAAAGTAGTCATTTGCCATAACTGAAGCACTTTTGTAAATTGAATCAAGATCCGATGATTTTCCTACAGCGGAGCTGGTAAATTCCAAAATTCTGCTCCTTCCATTATCAAATAGTGTCCTCCTCCACTAAAATGACATCTAACTTGACGGTTATTGAACCAATGGCACTATTCCTGGCTAGTTCATATTGGAAGGGCGCGTTTCCAGCAGCTGTTGTATTATTACCGGATCTCAGATATGAATTATTCTAATTCTAAAATATCCTTGTTTGCGACACAGAGACATTATTGAGTTTTACCATTTAAGCATGTCAAAGTTCCGAGTAGCCAGTTATCAATGAACTGTGCAAAAACTAACTTTTTGCTCAAAACAATTGGGGGCATTCTTCAAAAATCTATGCTGTGATTGCTTTAAAACAAAATATCATGTTCTTCAAACTCTCACAACGAACATATCTAGGTAGAGAACGTTTCATATAGATCCCAGGGATACAAATGAGGTTATTACAATTTATTCATCATGCCCTGTATGACGTTGTGCAGTAAGCGCTTGATGAATGAATGGCCAGACCTTCACTTGTCAATCTCATGGGACTTCTATATAAACGTCTACCCATATCTAGGACTAAACCAGTAGGATGATTTCTGAACATCCCACATACATGCACACTTGGGGTTAACCCGTGTAAATACAGAACAAGTACGTCACTTGCACAGCACATAATTCTAAGTAAATTGAATTTATGAGGGATATTTTGAGTTGTTATTTTCAAAGGTCAGACATCAGTAAATAGGAAAATGAGTTGATACATATTCTACCTATATCAAGTCTGCAATCCCAGAGGTTGTTTTAATTGTCCATCGACTGACTACTACCAGAGATTAGCAGATTTAAACACCCTATCTTCTACAAAATTCAATGGGATTTGACAGTGGCAAATGACAGTTGCACCCTGGTGATTAACTAGTTTTGCATGGAATTGTGGGGCTTTCTGAAAACATCCTCTGGGACTAAACATTACTACCGAACTAGTAATGAACACTATCATTTAATTTGATTTGTTTGCTCTAACAAAAGAAACTTGAGTCGCATCAGACCACTGCCTTACACTGATATGATAGGTCATGTATTATACCTGCATTAGAACTCAAGAATTTGCTCGTGACTTATTGTGTAACTTCTTTGTTGCTTTACTAATCAATTAATTCCTGCCAATAAACAGCAGTTGCAAATACATAATGTGCAATAAGTAGACCAATGTCTACCAAGATACCCAGTTCCCAACTCATTTTAAAAACATTGTCCTTCCCCGAGCTCGAGGGGGGTCACAGGTCATTGACAAGGGAATATCATGTACGACCATGGGGTTTCAAAAGTACCCTAAACAAGTAAATTGATCAGTCTCAAAAGGCACCCCTAAACAAGTGTGATAAGTTAAAATCCTACCCTTAAAGACACTATCAGTTATTAACTCAAAAGAATCAAAATATTTGAAATTTGCTGGAATAGCTTAAAATTAAAGGATATCTGTAGAATTCTCATAAGCTTTTGGAACTGAAAAATTGACAGAAAAGGAAGTAAACAGTGTTCAAAGATATGACCATTCAATTACGCGTTGCACTAAGTGTCCGTACAGACAAAATAGGATATTTTAGTCATTACTGTCCGTACGGACACCTACTACAACACATTGAATACTGTGGATTTCTTACTTTTCTATCAATTTTTCAGTTGGAAAAAATAAATTATGAGAATTCTACAGACTTATCCTTCACTTTTAAGCTATTCTGCAAATTTCAAATATTGGACTTTTTTCGGGTAGATCACTGATAGTGTCTCTAAATGTTTGATTGTAGAACAAAAAATTTAACAGATTACTCATGACTTAAAGAGACATGAGATTTCCAGAAAGAAGCGCCCCCAATTTTTCTCGAACCTAGGTTTTTTACATACTTGGAATGCTTACCAATGTATTAGAGCACACCTGAAGTGAATAAGCCGAATACGCCGTCTTTATGTAATAAGATGATGATTTAGTAGTTTCTGTCGTGCACGACAGAAAGTCAAAGCATGGTTTTCTATGGGGAACGATTACGATAGCAGGCAAGTTCAAAACAAGTTTGCAGTTTTCTTTTGCACCTGTTTGTCCAATAAACCTTCCAAACGTTCTCGGTAGGTGGTCTACAACCGATCCAGAGAGAAATTCATATCCTAAAAAAATCTCCTCCTGTCACTTTAAGGTTAAAGCTCCACAGACCTTCAATGCCATTGGTCAAATGATCATCATTGTTGTCGTCATGTGACCAAAGATTGTTGTAACAAGCTGGTAGTTGATGTCGATCCTTGTCACAGTTGAGGTTGCTCCCAATGCGTTTGATTAAATGTTTGATTTTGGCATTTTTATGACATCTTCATGGTTCTCCTCTTACTGCATAAACAAATCGTCGCCAACATCACATACTGTCTTATTTGACATTTGTGACTTTTGGAGATATTGTGCACATTGTACTTCTTTAGTTATGGTTATACATGCACAAAGTTACATTCTGAAAGTGACCTAATTAGTGAGATATTAATTAGATTGTGGATCATTATTCAGAACTGCATATCGCGATTTTCACATACTGTCATATTGTTTCATTTACATGTAATTTCAATAGGCGTATAATTAAGCGGTGGTATTTGGGGGGTGTTTTTGTTTGTAAAACAAGCTGTTTACGCTTTTCACATACAATCTGGTGCGTCTTATCTGCCTCGTGCATGAACATGACATTTTTCACATACCAGATTTATCTGAACGCATTGAAATTAACGGTTTGAAATTAGCGTCGGATATGATATATGAAATACAACTTTTTTTTTCTTGGATTCACATACAGACTTTATGATTTGTAGCTTTATAACAACAGGACTTACAATTGCACTTTCAAAAAACTCCGGCAAGGTTTAAAACTTCAGAATGTTTACTTCATAATGAAAAGATTAAAAAGAAATTGGAATGTTTAATTTCTATAGTACAACAGGAAATCTCCCGGGCGAAATTCAATGGACGATTTCTCGAAAACGGCATTCGTCAGATAGACAGTTTGTGATGTGGGCGACGTAAATCAATCCTACCTTTTGGCAATAGATGTGACATAGGTCGTCACATGTTGACATTGAGGATGCCCTCTGTTTTGCAGGCAAAATATTTAAGTAGTTTCATGCAGACCACATAAAAATTTGTGCATATAAAGTTACTAGAGAATCTTTCCTGATGTAATTCAGTCACAATATGCAGCTGAGCATTAGCAAGCATGCTTAATAAGATATGGTACATGTATTTGAACAACAGTTGAAGCAAAAAAAACCAAAAAATTCCCCATGCAATTATGGGGCTTTTGCTCCTCAGTTTTTCAAAAATTTCCTCTTACATAACGGGGGCACCCACACACAAAACGTCATATCCATTTATGTATCAACTATTGAAAAAAATAGTTGCATTTTATCTGTAGACAATTAGCATAGAGGGCAGGTGGTGGCCAAGAAAATCCAAAATATAGATTCGGCAGATTTTTAACACGGTAAACATGTAATCTTTGGCGAAATATTTTATTTTTTTTTTTATGTCATCAACAGCATATTTTCTTATTCCTAATGACGTTGCAAGCGCTGAAGAATTCAACTCCTCATCTGGGGCGACATTTTAGGTGCGTGTTCGATCGTTCTGGGACCCCTTCCTGATTTAATCAGGAAGTAGTATGATTTTGCTATCAGATTGAAAAGCCATATTTTTCTCATTGTCATCATGAAATTTGAGCCCTCAAAAACCTTTTTATTCCCAAGATATAAACAAAAAAAAAACTGCTTTGTTTAGTGGTGCCAATCAATATTAGCACAGTATTGAATAGGGCTTTGCAACCTGCCTTATTGCGTCTACCATCAAACAACAAGTTTGTTCCTACGTGGTACTTATGGGGGTGTCATGTGTGTATGTGCATAGGCGAGGGGCCTCTCTGTCAGTAGAGAACACAAATACATAAATCGGAACAAGCACCTTTAATAGGTACATATGAATAAACATATGAGGATGAGGTCGTAAATGGGTCGTGGTAGCACATGATTGGGCGCATGCAAATTTGCAGTCGTTTGCGGGAATGTATTTAATGTTGGGATGTTGCTGCATGAATAGGCAGGCCACCGGGCTGTAGCACAGTGAATGATCACAGTGCCCTCTTTGAGTGTGTGCAGATGTAGTCAGGTTTTAAGTTTTTAAAGCTTTTTTTTTGGCTGACTGCCAGTCGACACTGAAAACAGTGAAAAGACACTATGATGTTGTACATGGTTTAAAAGGTGCAAGGAGCTATTTCACATGACAAGTGTCCTTAAAAGATGTGAAAAAATTTGATTTTTGAATTGTTGTAAAGCTTTTATATCAAAAACATATTCCCAGTGAAAGGATTTTTAAAGCTGAGAATTATTTCTTGTACAGAAATTTGTTAAATTTGAATTTGCTACCAAATTATATTACAATTAAAAAAAATGCGTTGTTTACTTCAAGGCCATTTCTGTAACCACAATACAATTTTTTAAGAAATTCTATTGAGGGTGTCTCTATATGGAATCGCTACATATGACGCCAACATATCGATGCCCTAAAATCTCTCGTTGCATCTTTAAATATTCAACAGATGAGCTTCCGCAACCTTCATCATTGACAGGCGGCGGGCACCAATAAAAGAATATGTGATCACTACAATGATTGGACTTGAAAAGAGGATTGTTCTGTTTTGAACAGCACGTAGTCTTTAACCAGCCTCTAATGTTTGTAAACATTGCTTGTTAACCCCCTTTACTGGCTAATTGGTTTGGGTTACTCATTACGTAGATTATATACCTCATATATAGATTCCTATCATTGATCGGTTTTTAAAAGTAGAGGCATAAAATAGAGGGCCCCTTTTTCTATTAAGGATGAGTCACGATACGTGCCCGCGCTATGGTTAATCGACTGTGACCCCGGAAAATAATAGGACAGTCTCAACATCGTGTGTTCTGATCGTTGCGTGTGGTGCGGGTCCCCTGTGTACGACAGGACGTTGCAAAGAGTTTGTAAGTGTGGGCATTGTCAGTCGGGAAGGAAAATCTTTAACCAATCAAGATGAGAGGAATCTATATATTCGGTAATAAAACAAAATATTGACTGCTAATCTCGGTGGCACAGTTTAAATTATAGGACCTCGGTGATGTCAAACCATGACTATGGCGTCGCTTTCGGGCATAGTCATGGTTTTGACATCACCTGGGCCTATTAATTTTAACGTGGACACCTTCATAGCAGTCAATATGATAAGATGGTATAATAAACCAGCAGAGACCCTGGTAAAGAAATAGAATAAAGTGCACATACAGATATATAATAGGTCTGTCTGATGGTTACTCAAGAGGTTATATCCGTTAGTGTCATGTAATGAGCCCAATCACAAATATTGATAAGATAATGTAGACCTTTGTAGGTTAACTGGTATAATTTATCTGCTGTAAAGCAAAACAAAAAACAACTTCTGAATGGTATTTTCAATAGATATGAATAAAGCCAATACAGCAATTTTTTGAGAGCACCATCAATTTTCAAAACTTGATTTTTTGCCGTTATGTGGAGTTATTGCTGAGGAAAACTACAACTGCGAACAAGAATGCTAAAAAATGCGTTATTTTTTTTTAATTGATTTATTATTTAAACTTAGCATTTCCAGATTGTACTTAACGGCAGAGCTGGAAATGCTACGTTATGTCGTCCATGATGAACAGTGCCACCTCAAGAAAAGGACCTCTTAACTTGATTTTTTTTGGCCTAGGAACCAATAAATAAAACAACTAATGGATGAGAGTAGATACATACATGGCGGCTATTTACCGGATATTTCATGTTGAAGGTTGTTTCCAGCAGCGTTGAATTATGATCGCGATCTACGATAATGATTTTCTAAATTACCAATCGTCGTTTGCGAATGACCAATAGAAATTTTCGAGCTTAACCATCAAAGGTATGTTTAATTAGCCAGGCTTACCAACGCAACCGTGTAAAAAATCTCAAAATTTTTGAAAAATTGGGGGTGCTCTTCAAAAAATGTGCTATTATTGCTTTAAGTAAACAAGCATGAAATTAGTGTAGTCACGTCCACTTGCATTTTTTGTCAACAATTTGATCTATGTGCCATTGCTTTACAGCATTGTGTTCATTGTTGTTCTATTTGTAGAGATAAAACACAAAGCAATACAGAAATTTGTATTTGCAGAGTTGTAGAAAACATGTTCCAGTTCAGCGATCCGAAGCAAAACAAAACATCAGCATGTCAAATGTTTTCATTAGTGTATCATCTGTGTCCTATGATTGATTGTGCGGGTTGGAGAGAATAAATCCAAGCTGAAAAGCGCATAACGTTCAAGGTCAGTTCATTGACGATAGTAGATATATATGCAATCCTGAGGCATCCGGAATCATTAAATGAAATACATTTAAAGGGCCATGATCCGATTGTTAATATTCATCCCCAGAACCCTAGATTTTACTGGAAGTGGTAAAAATTTGGTATCATAAGAAAGCTATTTTTCTCATTTACCCTGTGAAATTTAAGGGATAAAAGGTTTGTGGTTTGGATGTTATGAGCGAAAATGTGCCACATTTCGGTTGACCAATATTAATTTTAAACAGTACTCTGGGGGAATTAAAAAAGCACATTTTTAGCTCTTGCATCAAAAGTGGTTGAAATATCGACACAAAAATTAACAGATGAGGTTTGGGAGTGAAGGTCATTCTATCAAGATTGCAAAATTGAATCCTCCACCTGTAATGATGGTTACCCAAACTTAAAGTGACAGGAGATTTTTTTTAGGATACAAATTTCTCTCAAATTTCACTGTATCGGTTGTAGTCTAGACCACCAACCGAGAACTTTTCGAAGGTTTATTGGACAAACGGGTACAAAAGAAAACCGCAAACCTTGTTTTGAACTTGCTTGTTATCGTAATCGTTCCCCATAGAAAACCATGCTTTGAATTTCTGTCGTGCACAACAAAAACTACTAAATCATGTCTTAATCACTTCGGGTGTGATCTAATACATTGGTAAGCATTCCAAATATACAAAAAACCAGGGTTCGACAAAAATTGGGGGTGGTGCTTTCTGGAAATTACCTCCTGTCTCTTTAAGTAGAAGTTGATAAGGGATCAAATTTGCTATGGATTGTGGGGAGTTGATACTTGTTAAGGGATATTGCTCTATGTGTTCTATTAGTATTATATATATGTTGGAATTCTTCACTATAGCTAATATAGGTGTGCTGCAAAAAAGCTTTTGTACTTAGTACTTATGATGCTTGAAGGTTGAGGTAATGTCATACATGTTAATGACACTAATAAATTTAAGCCACTGGTTTTTCTTACTAATTACATGCATGTGATGTGTACAATTCATTAATGAATTATTAGTGTGCTTTTATACATAGAGCCAATGCGGTTCATTGCAACGGGGTGGTAAGTTCCTGCGTAGCTAAACTTAAGTAGTCTTTTAGAAGGGCACAAAGCCTCATTAAAAGTACATCATTCCTCCATGGTATGACAGGGGTGAAGAAATGTAAAAACTGTCAAATTGCACAAAAGGTCAACATTTGACCATATATTTTTCTGACCATTGGATAACCTTTCCCCAAGATGACCTGACCTTATTGTGGGGGCTGTAAAACCGGGGTTGTACTAACGTGGTTGGAAATAGACAAACTTTCTTTTTTTAGCCCCTGGCTTGAAAAGCAGAGGGGATATTGCGAGGGTGCGCATGTCCGTATGTATGTGGTATATAGTAGGGTGTGGTATGTATGTTATGTGTGTTTCCAGTTTTGGTTAGGTTTTCGTTTTTTCCGTCTCGTCTCCTTCAAAGTTTAAGGTCCCATTTAAAAAACCAGAAGCTCGGGGGTTAAGGTGCAGTAGGAGTTTCTTCATATGTGGATATGATGTCATAGTCATGTGACCGAAGGTCATAGGTCATGGACCAAGGTCAAAGGTCATCTGAGGTCATGTTCCAGTTCCAGTTGGTTAGGTTTTGGTTAGGTTTTCGTTTTTACGCGTCTCCTTCGAAAAGTTTAAGTCCGATTTAAACCAGACTTGGGGTGAAGGTGCGATAGGGGTTCCTTCATATGTGGATGATGTCAAAGGTCATGGTCCAAGGTCAACTGAGGTCATGTTCCAGTTTGGTTTTTGTTTTTTGGTCGTCTTTGAAAAGTTGAAGTCCGATTAGAACCTAACTTGGGTCGAAGGTACAATACAGGTTCCTTCATATGTTGTTGAGGTCAAAGGTCACATACCAAGGTCAAAGGTCAACTGTGCCAACTAACCACCTTGTGTATACTGCCATCTTGCCAGGGGGATCGCGCAAGTTTACTTGCTGTATTTTTAATCATTATGAGACAAATACATTGGTGTCTGTTTAAACACAATGACCTGATTTCTAATTTACCCTTGTAAAAATTCTGATTCAGCCCCCTTCAAACTATAGAAAAAAAAACCACCATTCCCAAACTTTGAGAATAGGATTCTTATTTGTAACCCTACTAGTAATTATCGCAAACTCAGAAGAATTTGTATCCCTGGCTATAATAGATTTTGAAAAGCAAAAGGAGGTGGATGCTAGAACAGGCTAAAACAGATTATTCTGGATTGCACCAAGCTAGCTTCTTCTTATTGTGTCCAAACACAGTGGTTCTCAATATGATCCAGCCAGAGATGGGTACAACGTCTGGCTGCTTCACTGAATTCTGCAAGGTCTTTGTCTGTGCATTGTTGCTCCAGCAGTGGGCAGACCAAGAGATGTTCCATTGTCTGTGGTGCTGTTCTACAACCACAGGTAGTGTCCTGATCTGCCTCCAGGTAGCACCCACTTCTGCAAGGAAACCTTAGATCGGCCAATTCTTGTTCTCAATCTGTTGAGGCATCGCCATTCAGCCCATGAGGAGTCAGCTCCAGGTGGGAGATGCTCAGCAGGTTAAATACCAAAGATGCTACTTGGTTGGTGTCAAGTCTTTCCACAAGGTGACTCTCTTAAGCTCCTTAGAGACTGTTTCAAGAGGTTGAACTTTGCTTAAGAAACTCTCTGGATTTGAGGCTGTTGGAAGAGCTGCCTGTTAACAATAAAAGAAATTATCTCTCAAGTTGGACCTTGAGATACTTCCAGCAAGGTCGTGTGATCAGACAGCGTTTACGGATCAACTGCAAGATGCGCTGGAAGAGGTTGCCATATGAGATCAGGTGCTGCATTGATATAGAGTTTGGACATTGAAGTGGGCTTGCTCAAATTCATGCCGAGCTTCTATATTACGTGTTAGATCTAACCATAGGTTTATATAAGAGTTCTTTGAGTGGTCTCAAAGTAGGGGGCAGCCTGTGGAAGCATTCCCATTCACTGGTTGGCAGTATTAGCCATTCTGTATTCACAAGAGACCATGGCAGGTCCTTGGATGGAGACGCCAAGCAAATCAATGCTGTGGACTTCCTATATTGATCTTTCTTGTTTGACACTGTCACAGTCTTAGCTTGGCAGCACCGAATAGTACAATCTCTGTCTTCTTTGCAGTTTAATGAATGTCATGAGTGTAAATCATCTGCCAGTGAATAAGATGCATTCAGGACACTGCTTGGATTCCCGTTAATGAAATATAAATGAAAGGGGACCGAGAATCGAATCCCGTGGTACTTGCATTGATTAACTTTTGTTTAAGATTACTCTGAGGGAACGGGCACTGCATGCTAGTCTGTATCCACTTCCACAGGCTATTCGATAATGTTTTATGGTAGCAAGCATGCCAGTAGGCTATGGATGACACTCTCTAAAATTTGTACTAATATCAGAACTTTATATTTCTGCTTCCTTTCCTGTATTGAAATTGGCGAGTCATTGGGAAAACGTAGGGCAAGGATGTCAGGTGTAGATGGACCATCCCTAAAGCAAATGTTGTTTTTTTTATCAATTAATGTGTATCATGATGCCAACCACTTAGGCTAATAAATCAGTTGCTCCAACGCCTTCGATAGTATGTACAGCCTCTCAAACTCAACTTTCTTGTAATAGGGGATACTCCACTATTGCCGATGTCGTTGCATGCACAGGCTTAGCTTGTGTCAACTTGGATGGTAGATATTTTTCAGTGCGCTCGGCTTCCTCCCCAGTTTAGAGGTTTGTGGAATTGTCTAACTGTAAGCCCGGGAGCGGACATCCGGAGTTCACCAAAATCTGCATGGCAACAATGTGCGTAATTCGATGCGCCCTGCACGCATACTAAGTGTCATACGCGATGTGCAGTGATCTTAAAGATATTTGGGCAGTGAGTTTTCACACAAGTTTTCATTTCACCGCGATTCGGGGATTCCACGGGCTTCCCTTTGTTTTCACCGCGATGTTTGACGTCAGCCCGCTCCCGGCTAATATACGACTAACCACTGTGACCAATTATGTGGCAATCAGATAGCGAGCGTCACCACCACGAACATACCCCCCCATTTGGCGTACCGAGGCAGACGATACAGAGGGGGCAAAATTTTCCTTCCAAGATCATCAAATCCCGCCTAGGAGCAATTTTAGTCTGAACTTGACGATGAAAATCACCAAATCTGCTTGAATTTTGTCAAAATTAAACTGAAAGTTGTCCGAAAGTGGCCCCCAAAAGAGGATTGAAAATGCATAGTTTGGTATTTGGTCCTCATATCGTCCCCCTCTTTTTTTTCGCTGCCCCCCCCCCCCGGCCGGTCGGTGGGGGTCCCACCCCCCAACCTTGTCCTCTTCTCTCCGACTCACCTTGGGAGTGGAATTAGCTTTCCTGCAAACAGATTTCACAGTTAGTGACCTGGATATTGCTTATCACAATATGGCCGGTATGGCCTCATCCTGGCCTTAATCTGGCATCAAACGTTGTTTAGAACGTCCATATTTTGGTGGTATGCATAATAATTATATACTACAGCCTGTCTCAAAAAAATGGTACAATCAGAAAAAAAATTGGTTAATATGAAATTTTCAAATAGTCATTCTTACTTGGGCATAATATTAAAGAAGAAAGACCACGGGCTTTCCAAGGGTGTTTGTTTTCATCTTTATTTGCTTTGTCATCCAGAGATATAATCAATTTTGTGCCGATATACCAAAACCCCATTTTGGTGCCCTTTTTATGCTGGGGCAGAGTTGCCTTCGGCCATTATGCCATGCTGTCTGAAGTCTAACAAAAGATATGCAACTTGACAAAGAAACAAAACACAGATTAAAGTACACAACAAGAAGTCTATTTTTATCGACGCAAGTTTTAAGAGTCAAAATAATCATTAAATTATAATTATCTTCTTTTCATATAATAGCCAACACAAATATTTTTGCACGTCAGAATGGACTTTCGAAATTTATTGCACGTCAATTGGTATCTGTTAAAATCTGCTGGAAGGAATGTAATTGCCCCCAAATAAACCCTCCAAAGAAATGGTTTCTTAAAATATTGCACTATCTTTTGTGCATTTAACTATTGTTGAAGTCCAATAAAAATGTGAATTTGGAGTAAAGTATCAAGTGTTGGTAGGAATTTGCGTTCATGATACTTCAAGACCTCAAAAACTCTCTCCTCCAGGTTGCTTGATGCCAGCGGGGTAACGCGCTCATGGTTCCCTCTTCTAACAAACAACGGGTAGTCGAATGTTATTCACTTATCTTAAAGCCAGACACTTACTGATCACAACTTCCACCATTACGTAACTGATTTCCTATCTTTGAGTTTCCTTTATGAAGTTACAGCGCCTTTTTTAAGAGTTATCATATCTATTCAGAGTGTGAATAACTTTATGTTTAAACAATTCGTTCATCACCCGTTTTCACAGTCAACATCTACGTCCTCTTCACGACTCTAAGCTGGCCGACCCATCATTTCATATTGCCCGCTGGAAGAGAGGTTACAAACCTGATCTAGCTATTGTTAGCACAAACATCTCTAAAACTTTGTAGCAGATTGTTCTGGATCCTGAGTTTCCACAAACTCAAACATCGACCAATCGGTAATCCCAGTCCCGCTGCAGTAAGACCAAACAAAGTGCCCTTTTAAAGCGCCCGCTTTAACTACAGGAAAGCTGCAGATTGGCAAGGATTCACTGATGACCTGGATCAGAACGTGAAGAGGATTGCTCGAAAACCCCATAACTATGACAAATTTGCCCACACTAGTGAACAAGACTGCACGGAGATTTATACCCAGAGAGGCTGTAGCGACGGAATCATGTACCAAGAGGCCTTTCCAAGAAGTGCTGAAGAATATCAAGAATTAACCAGGCCATCCGCTTGAGTGAGCTTATCCGTGGATTGGCTGGCTACAGGATGTTCTTTGTTCAGCTAGTGGCGAAGAAGAGCCGATGGCGTAGGGCTCAAGAATGGTCAACCACAAGGGAGTGTGCTTGCACCTTCTCCTGTTCAACATATATACCAACGACCAACCTAGAGTGCAGAACCCGTCGTTTTATTATGCAGACGATCTGGAATTTAGTGCACAGATGCCGACTTCACAGTTGTTGAGAAGAGACTCTCCAAAGCTTTGGATGAAAAACTCCCCCCCCCAAAAAAAACTATTTCTCCCCCCTTATTATGATGAAACCACCTACGTGTAACATCCATCTAAGACCCAGGTGGTGTGCTTTCCATCTCGCCAACCGTGAAGCCAACGTCAGCTTAAGTTTCCTGTCTGAACTCCACTCCCCTGGAGCACTGTGGATACGCTGTTCTACCTAGGAGTCACCTTGGACCGCACTCTCTCATATAAACTCACATTGAAAAAGCAGAGTAAAGTATGTTCACGCATAACATCTTGACAAACTCACTGCACTGGCACAAGATGGGTGCTCGCACCCACTTTACCCTAAGATCGACGCACTTGCATGTGCTACCAGTGGCAGAGTATGCCGCCCTGTATGGGAAAAGATCAACACCTGGCCAAGAAGCTTGATCCAGCGTTTAAATGCCTCCTGCCGCTTATACAGGATGCCTTCCTTT
Source organism: Ophioderma brevispina (assembly GCA_023653785.1). Taxonomy (NCBI): domain Eukaryota; kingdom Metazoa; phylum Echinodermata; class Ophiuroidea; order Amphilepidida; family Ophiodermatidae; genus Ophioderma; species Ophioderma brevispina. The sequence continues at coordinate 8,381 of JAMKCH010054749.1, read as the reverse complement.
CTTCCAACACCAACGGAAACTTGTACATCCTAGCAGAATTGCTCCACCAGACATCCGTCGTAGCGTAGCGAGCATGCACGAGCGTAGCTGCAATATCCAATGTGGAAGCACCCTAGGTCTGTACAGATAATTACCTGCTGCCAACCGCCTTAATCTAGAGAGAGGTTCTTAAGCAAAGTCCAAAGCCGTCTGAAAAACATTCCCTCTAAGGAGGTAAGAGAGTCCCTTGTGGAAAGAAAGACTTTGCCATCAACCAAGTAACATCTATCGGTATTGCACCTGGTGAGCATCTTCTCCCACCTGGAGCTGACCCTCAATGGCTGAATTGCTATGCCTCAATAGATTGAGAACCAGAACTTGGCGATCTAGGTTTCCTTGCAGAAGTGGGGCTATCTGGAAGCAAGATCGGAATACTTACTACCTTTTGTTGTGGGAACAGCACCACAGACCAATGGAAACCTCTTGTCCTGCCCACTGCTGGAGCAACAATGCAACAACAAGGACCGTTGCGGAATTCAGTGAAGCAGCCAGACGCAGTAACCATCTCTGGCTGGATCATAGTTGATAACCACTGTGTTTGGACACGATAAGAAGAAAGACTCAACCGAAGCGGCACAATCTCGATTTTTGTGTTCCGCAGTAACGGGGTTATCTCTCGATTGAAACATCAAATGAGATGAAATAAAAATCCTGGAAAGCTGGTCTTTTCTCTTTATTAAAATGTGGAGTACAAAACCAAAGAGGTTCTATATAGCTAAGGTGCAAAACGTTAAGTAATCTTTAGAAATACACGTCTCGCATGTTTTGCCGACCAACAAATGAACACATAGAGTCCAACAATAGAAAGCATGGCTGCCTCCGCTTCTCCACATACTGTGGGTGCCGCTTTTCATATTCACTAATCGGTAGTGATCAAATTGATGTATGTGGTTGAGGTGGCCAGGTTTAATAATAGTGCACCTGGATCATTGTGCTCAGATACTCTTTTTTCCTCATAATGCATTGCGCGCTTAGGTGAAAAGGTGTATTTCATTGCGGCGGTTCATTTAATCAAGACGAATGACGTGTCCTTTCATTCGTTCTGTGGCCATGGGTATGACAAAATTTAACCACCCAATAGCACCCAACATCCATCAACCTGATATTTGCCGGATTTTTTTGTATCGAATTGACATTAATGTCATGTGGTTGTATGCAAGCACCCAAACCTATAATTATCCGTGCAATATTCAACAAGTCCAGCGCAAGCACGGACGACTGGTTTTGAATGGTCTTCACCCCTGATACAAAACTACGTATGTTGAGATATAATCTTGAAAAAAAATCCGGTTTTTGATTGTACCATTTTTTTTGAGACAGGCTGTACACATGTAACCATTCTTTCCAGCCTACTAGGACTGCCCTGCCGATTGGGACGAGAGATGTTGAAGACATATATTTGGGCGATGCAATTTTCACAAACGTATGATTACGACTTCATTTGTATCCCTTAGCTTGAAGGCAGAGGGGTAGTGCGAGGGCAACGAATGTCCGTATGTTTTGTGATTGTGTTTCCAATTGGTTAGGTTTTTCGTTTCATTCAGTCTTGCAGTAAGGGGTCGTTTTCATATGGCGGATGATGGTCAAAGGGTCATAACCAATATCAAGGTAACCTGAGTCATGTTTGTATGTGTAGTATTGTATTCCCGTTTGGTTGGTTTTTCGTTTTTCAGTCTTGCTCGAAAAGTCCGATTTAAAACCAGACTTGAGGTTAAGGTGCAAGTAGGGGTTCCTTTCATATGTGGATAATGTCAAAGGTCATGGAACAAGATCAAAGTGTCTCTGAGATATGTTCCAGACTGCCATCTTGCCCGGGGGATGCGCAGTTTACTTCAGTAATTTTGTAAACATAAATGACCGCTAATGCAAACGAAAACTGCCATGAAATTTTATTTTCAAATAGTTAATACACTTAGAATAATTCCTACTATCAATTATTCCCATACCCACTCTCTTAGAGATTTAGTTTTCACGACATAGAAAAATTTAGATTTTCTTTGTTCTAGAGAAGGGGGTTGAACAACTATAAGTACGAAAAGACACGATTGTCCCATGTGAACTATGGTGAAGCTAAGAATATAGACCGTGTTCATCAACCTGTTATCCCAGTTACCAAAACGATCAGTATGGTCAAGGATGGTCAATTCATTTATGGTATATTCACGTTTAATGGCAAGTTCCCAGCCGCATAAAGCGTTATATATTGTCATCGGTGTGAATGAAAATCACAAAATTCTAGATTAACGCATTCCAGAAGATTGGTATCACACATTTGAATTATTTTGGTAGATATCTATGTGTGAAGTTCGCAGTTATGGACTGAATTTTTACAATCACTACAAACGTGAAAATATCTCAGGTACGGTCATGATGGTGACCGTTCAATATACAACTTTCAGGGGAAACCTTTGTCAAGTCATCATTGACCCTGTATTCTACAAGCAAATCATATGCCACACACACACCGTAAGCGAGTACCCTTCGGGTGATATGAAGCAAGACGGATATGGTGACACTGGCACATTCGGATGAAAGGGTCTAAAAGGTAAAAATAAAATGCCAATTATGAAGACAACGGACACAATTAAAGCAGAGGATCGTCCACCTGAGAAGTGGTTGAAGCTATAATACCTGGGACAAACACGAAATGGACACCAACAGTTTTAACCCACACCTGCTGAGGAGGTCCTCATGCCCGAATAACGCAGGTGGATATGCTTTGAAACTGCTCAAAAAACCGTGTCACCCGTGTGCAATTCCCCTGTTTAGCGTAGCAAATGCTACCCATTTTGAAATAACTGCTACAACTGCTTACACAAAATTGGCTTGTATAGCATTTTTTCACTGCCTCAATATATAAAATCCATCCCCTTTGGATAATTGTCAAAAACTGCTATAGCAAATTTTTCGGAAGGAATTTGCACATGCCGTTGACTGATGATAAGACCATCCTATGTCCTATGAGCCGGCAGCCCATGTTTAGAACGAAGCGCTAAAGCTGCTGATAGCATGGGTTGAAAGGGTGTTCAATCCACATCATAAATACATTGCTGCCACTCTGGGCGTACTACTTTACCGAGATCATTCAGATGGCGCCCAAGTAAACGCATAGCTAATAAAATTAGCACTAGTTAATATTTATGTTAACGAGTATCTCACTGGACTCAATCATTCAATATCTGACACTTAGAAAGTCTTCACATACTTCAATTTCAAAATGGCTGCAAACGATATTTTAGAAAATCCGATCTTTTGCATATATGGATGAAAATTATAGGTATAGGTTGTTGGACACAATAACCACATTTTCGATACTTCTAACCGCTCTGACAGTTCAACCACTATGGTCACCAAAAATACCAACATCTACAAAAACGCAATTGATACAAATTTACATTATTAGCCACCAAGAAAAAATTAATGCGTCGAAGAAATAATTAGAAATGCACCTTGTAATACCAACTCGTCAAGAGGCATTCTGATTTTTTGGAAATGGTCAACTCCATATAGAAACTAATGTGGCCAAAACGTGAAACATACCTTTTTCGACATATTGAGCTTTATTTGAAATTTGACGCTTGTTTTAGAAATCAGGATTTTCTTCTGGGATAGTTTTGGTTATGGTCAAAAGTATATTTTCTAATTGTCACTTACAATTTTTTGATTTGTCGCTGATATTTCTAAATTGCTAACCATGCTATTTTAAAGGTTTTAAAGATTTTGCCTGCCATATTGCCTGATATCACTTGAGCAGTTAACATAAGCATCAATAAATATTTTGTTATCCATAGCATTGTCCCCCAGGGTAATTTTGAATATATACTTTAATCCATAAATGATGCTATCGGGCCTTATTCTAGAATATTTTGTTTTGCAGCCCACATTTTGAAATTGGAGTATGTAACGATTTTGAGAGTGACAGAAAGTGATTTTTTTGGGTCAGCAACACATATCTTCACAGTAATATTTTACTGCCATAGTGCTTGATTCGATATTATCCACTATGCGTCACTTTTGACCCCAGATTGGATATCGCGGGAAAGCCAAGGGCGCAGACCACAGGGGTGGCAGGAGATAGGTCCTCCGGGCTCAAGTCCACGACAATGGTTGAACAATAGGGCAATCGATTCAATTTTTTTATTTTGGGGGGGGACCTCTTTACGCCACATTAGTTGCACGCTTTATTTTCCGTTGTGCCTAGGAGCCGACTACTATACCTGCCGGACTATGATTCTTTCACACCGGCACAATGTAATTTTATGCTGATGGATTAAGAAACACCCTTACAGCCCATGCTATCAGCAGCTACCGTAACGGCGCATTTTCGTATAAATACACCCTGGGCTGCCGGCCTATAAGAGACAGGGATGTTCTTTATCATCCGTCACGTTTTTTTGTGTGCATTTCAAAGCCTCTCCACCCTGCCTTTTTATTAGGATGAGACTCCTCAGCTACTTTTGGTAACTGTTTGGTGTCCATTTCCGTGTTTGTCCAGGTATTTTATAGCTCCAACTTTCCTCAAAAGTGGAGAGACTATCCTCTTGCTTTACTTTTTTTCCTTTTCTCGTAATTGGTTAGTTTGTTTTTACCCTTTCTCATTCAAGCTATTCAGCTGAATTTCCAGATCTTTACAGACGTATTGTCAAAGCGACGCCATCTGCAAATGTTGATTCCCCTTTCTTGTAGGTTGGATTTCTTGAAGTCTTCTGCTGCCGCTGGAATATCTATATCTTTCGGAGATAATGGACCTACTGCTCTATTTTCATTTCACCTCTTGGAGCTTCGTTAGCTATGTGGATTTCTAGCATATGGGGTTAGTATCAATGTCAATTTTAGTATATCTCATATCTCTCGTGTTCGATGGAATCATTCTTGAGGTATTCTACTAATTCCAACACAGATATCAATTAATTGATATCATTGGACTTTTTCAATTCATTTAAAAAATCCTTCCTCAAGTTGACCTCATACTTCTTGGTAATGTGCCATCTGCACTGCATTAGCAACCTAGTTATTGAAGTACTGTCCCACTTTGATGTTACGTCTTTTCCAATTGGGACTCTGTGGATTGTTGTGCTGTAGTGACCGACTGGCAGAATTTCTGTTTAAAACTCATCTGTAATCCACATTCCAGCTGTCCCACGTAAGTTTATGTTGTGGTCAGCTGCTTTGGTATCTGACTTCCCTCAAACAAGACTATGCCATTTGCGTATTCCAATCCGCGAGATAGATCTTAAGAATTTTCCCACAAAATGGTCCTGTGCAAGGTCAAATGCAGCTTTGAAATCAGTGGAGTTGATGAGGAAAGTAGTTGTTGGTCCAAACACTTCTCAATGATATGTGATCTATGTAGGAACGTTCTTTTCTGAACCAGGTGTCATAAACCACAGTGTCCGTGTGACCGATTGTCCTACCACCCATCTGTCTATTGTGTTCTCCATTGGTGTGCTTGTACGCATCATTTTGTTTTCAGCACTGTCCCCCAAGTGGCCTCATCTACAAGGTCACGGTTTATTCCTTCATGTTGCATGGTAGCTAGGTACACTCTCGCATGGGGGACACTCAGTTTCTTTACACCGCCTGGCTTCCCTTCATTTTACAATGAAGCTTTTTTTTCATTCTCAAGAAAAGAGAAGACTTCTTGCGATGACAAAGTTGATTCCTCGTTTTTATTTGCAATAAGATGGGTCCACCTTTCTTTGGTGCTGGAAGAATTATGCCTTTTCCCCCCTGGTCCAGGCGCGTACGGCTTGTACCATAATTCTGCATATACGCAGCAACAAATATTTTTACTACTATTCACCAATCCAGAGAATATGATGATCCACCCCTTTCAAATTTGGACTCTTCGCATTTCACTCGTTTCGCCTCGTGAAATGGAAAAGTCAATTAGACCTCATAATAGTTTGTTCATTATATCATGATTTCAATTAATCATCCATGTTGTAGTTTTTATTATATAACTCCATACATAGATTCTAGTCATGTAATTGGTTTATTGTGCCATGCCACGTGACTATTCATTAGAGTTACCATCATCTCAGTGGTCTACAAAATTAACTATTAACGCGTTTGATCGTTTTAACTATCACATAGCCTCTCTTCACCCTCACGATTTGTGTTAACATGCCATGCTTGTACCCTATGAGCGACAAAACGAAGTCGATGCAGAGGTTGTTAGCACGTACTTTCGTACTTTCATCTCCCGTTCGCTATGACTGTACAACGCCATAAGCATGTATGGAACTGTGCCAATCCGAACCAGTGACTACGATGATGAAAACGTTTTCCTGGCCGAACGATAACATGGCGTCCACTTAAGCCAAACTCCTCGAAGTTGCGCTAGTAAATGAATGAGATCTAGTGGATTTAATGACGAGGCCGATTAAAAAACACAAGCGCTCAAATAACATACGCTGTCAAGATTCTGCTGTAGCCATGCACGGGGAGCCCTGAACTTATTTGAGGCTGCTTGAGAAAAGATTGATGTCGGCGTTACTGATTGAAATTTTATAACCGATTTTGAATTAAAAAAATGGATTCTGGACTTTGTCTTCTAAGATTCTTTGAACTTTGAACTCTTCTTGAATGCCTGGAAAATATCACCGCTCGTTACAGAATGGTCTACAAAAGTTAAGTACGCTTTTGCTTTCTTTGAAAATCATGGAACTGTCATTCATTCAAGTCCTAGGCCTTATAGATCCAGGCCTAGGCGCATTAGCCCGAGTTTTGCTCTGGTTTTTTTTCGCTACGATAGCCCGTTGTAGGAGGTAGGTACGGACGACGTGTCAACGCTACGTGTACGAGCTACGCTAGATATGCTATATAATTAATTAAATGACCAGAATCATTGTATGAGTTATATAAACAAATATTAACTGCCTTGTATTCGTGTTATGGTAAAAATATGATCACTCGGTGAACGATGGATTGTTCCATTTCAGTCGCCTGCGGCTCGTGAATGGAACAATCCATTTTCAACCTTGTGATCATATTTTTACCATCACACTCATAGTCAGTTAATATTTGTATATTAGCACTGTCTTGAAAATAAAACAAGTGTCTCATGATAGTAACAATAGTGACTGCCTATATTCGTGCAATATTAAAATATAATCATGAGGTTATTTTTTTGACTTTTTTCCATAGAAGTCAAAATTTGACCGAATGATAATTTTTACTATTGCACCAACGAATTGCCGAATGTATGCTGTCATATTTGTTTTTAATATCTTGATATCACCTGTTTTATTTTCAAGCCATGTGATAGTATACAATCTTGACTGCTATGAGGGGCATGGTTGAAACTATAGGCCGCAAGGTGATCTCGAAACCATACTAGCCGAGGCGTAAGCCGAGGGGCATAGTTACGGGTTTCGAGATCACCGGGGCCTATCAGTTTCAACTGTCCCGATAAGAGTCATCAATATTTGTTTTTATATCCGAACATATAGATCTTGTCATCTGATTGGTTTAAAGAACATTCTCTCTAAGCCAGAGTCTTTAACAGAGGCCTAATATGTTTAGGCCATGGTTTCAAGTAACAAACAATTTTGTGTACTTAACCGATGGTTCTCCAGATCCAACGTCAGTGTTCCAAAATTATAAACAGTACAACGCGACATAACAAGTTAAATTCCAAAAGTTCCACTTCTCTTCAATTCCATGTCACATTTTTAAAAGTCCGCATCATGTCTCGTAGTTCTTTCTGCCACGATTGCAAAAGTACCGCGTATAGGCCCTCCTATCCAGGAACACCCTTGTCCTGTAGACCTTGTGTATCATTCAAATCCAGTGACTCTTGAATTAAAGGCCATGTCTTCTGGCGATATGGGATTTTTTTGTGCTTTACAACACCCTTACTACGCCTTACCTTGCTTGTTTCAGGTTGCTGAGAACATTTGAAACTCGTGAAGAATTAGCAAAATCTTCATGAACTAGATATCAACTTTCTTGTGTTAGGAAGTTACGTTGGCGTCCAAACGGATCGCCATAATCGACTTTTTGCTATACAAAGTGCCATTTTTCTTGTCGGCAAGATGCGTAGAATTTCCCTAGCAAGTCTCGAACTCCTGATCGCAACCTTTCCACGGCCTGCAGATTTGGTCGTCACCGCTGTCAAATATTCCTCCGAATTCTTCAACGGGCGTAATTTTCCCTTGCCGTTTGGTATTAGCACTATTAGCTGCGTCTATGATTCAATTTAAGGTTGAGGGAATACCATGAAAATGAATTTCCTTTATTTTAAATGCTATTCTTTTCATATTTAGTAATGTTGATACACTTTGGCAAAACATTTCGGAAACATTCCTTTGTCGGTCAAAGGTCACCTAATTTGCATA
>JAMKCH010054746.1:0-17341 GCA_023653785.1 Ophioderma brevispina | reverse complement strand
GTGGAAGGAAGTTTATCTCATGTGGTTTTCTAGATCAGAATTTTATGAGGAATAAGAAATATGTTATGTAAAAGCCCGATTTCCTGAACGCACCCCCAAAATGTGGGTTATTTCCTGGGGGGAGGGTCAAAAATACTATATGGTCCATATGAAGACCACAATATACTGACCGTCTATTGCCCACAAGAATATAGCATATTCGGGTATTTAAGTCTAACATACTGATGTAGTAATTATAAAGGGGCAAATAAGTGTGTAAGGTGCCACTACCCCCCCCCCCCCCCCCATATTAACAAATACCTCTGAAAATCCGGAAATAAAACCCTACCGCCAATTATGAAAGTAAGTATTTTTCACACCTGACAGTAGTTTCAGATGATGTATAGTTCATCTGCGGAGTCTGGTGGGAAGTGGCATAGGGCAAAATACAGTATGGGTGGCAACCATGGAGGTGGGCACTTGCAATATAAATTTGTCTTAATGTTGCCTACCAGGTGGTACAAAAAGAGCTTTCAGGTAGTGGGATTTTTCATAGATAAAAGTGGTCATTGCAGTTTTTATGTTGTCATTGGTGGTAGATTGACACGATAGGGAGGGGGGTTATTGGGTGTCAGCCTTTGATGTCAAAATGGGGTTCAAGGGAGGCATTCGATATTTATAAGCTAATTGTCATGTTTATATGTAAAGCGCTTTGGACCTTAATTTGATAAAGCGCTTATCAAATTTTTGTATTGTAAAGGGACCACTAAACCCATTAACTTCCTGAACCAGACCCTATATATCCGTGCCGAATGTTATATTTAACTAGTTTTGATTATCAACCTATATTAATAAACTTTTGTCATGTTTTAAAAATTAACATAAAATAACCCCATAGTTAGTTGTGTTTTTTAAAGTTAATTTTTGATTTTTTAGATTTTTGGGTTTTTTCATTTTTTACCCCCCCAGCTTATATTCACGTGTCATATCATTACTACATTAAGCATTTAATACTTAAAGGGACATAATGGCATGAAATAAAATTGACATAATGAAAAGAGACCCTTAATGATCCTTCCAGATGTTTGAAAACAATTTGGATGTTTTTTACATTCGATAAAATTTAAACTGGAAGAGTTCCAGAGAGAGGGGACAGTTTGTGGCAATTTCTGGAACAAAGGATGCTGACATTAACTGCCAGCAATTTACCAAACTTAAAAGCTGTTGTCATCAGCTCGCAGACCATTGCTCATTGTAATGTGCTAATCCCGGCTAATCCTCTTTTCACTTGCCGATCCAATATCCTTACTACAACCTGCGGTAATGCCTGAATCCCCCGGTCTTGAATGCTTTTGAATTTGTGTCACAAAACCTGCTAGATACACTTGTCCAATTCTGTCAGGGATGTGAACACCTTGCTTTTCTGTTCCAGAAATTGCCACAAACTGCCACCCCCGAGCTCTTCCTGTTTTTACTGTTTTACAGAATGTAAACATCCAAATTGTTTTCAAACTCGTGGAAGTGATTTCAGTAAGGGTCCTTTTCATTATGTCAATTTTTTCATGCCATTATGTCCCTTTAAATACAAATAAACTAGATGCGTAGGTTACTACAGGTTTGGTTGATCTTATTTGTCATCATTTGTATTATAGTATTATATTATTATATCTTAACTCACCCCGGCCCCCACGAACGGTTTTTGTTATCACATGAAGCAGTGGGGTGTGCAAAATAACAAATAACTAGACAATTTTCAATTGTTTAGTTAAATGTTAATGTTTTGCAACCAAATTTGTAATGATAATTGAGGTGGACCATGCAGTATATATATGCTATCCTGGTGGTGGTGGTGGTGATGGTGGTGGTGGTGATGGTGGTGGTGGTGGTGGTGTGGGGGTGCTTCCATATCTTTGTGGATATCAACTGCCTGTCCTTGAACCCCATTTTGACATCAAACTGACACCCAATGACCCCCATTCACTTCAATCTACAACCAATGACGACCCTTTTTTCATAATATCAACATAGAGCTTCAATGACCTCTTCTTCGTACCATCTGGTATAAGTCGCATATTGAAGTGCACCCCATCAAACTGACACCCAATAACACTCCCCCCCCCCAATTGCTTCAATCTATATACAACCAATGACCCTTTTCTCTCACAATATCAACATAAAAACTTCAATGACCACTTTTATCTATGAAAAATCCCACACCCTGAAAGCTCTTTTCGTACCACCTGGTAGGCACATATAAGACAAATTTATATATTCAAGTGCCCCCTCCGCGGATTTCCACCCCAAAATAGTATATTTTACCCTCTTGCCACCTCACCAGACCTCCAGAGATGAACTATACTATCATCTGAAACTACTGTTTCCTAATTGGGGTAGGTTTGTATTTTCAGGATTTTCAGAGTATTTCTTAATATGCAGGGGGGGGGGGGTTAGTGACCCCTACAACTTATTTGCCCTTGTATAATTACTACATCAAGTAAATTATACTTAAATACCCGAATATGCTAAATTCTTGTGGTCACTAGACGGTCAGTATATTTTATTGTCTTCATATGTACCATATAGTATTGTTGCCTTGCCCCCAGGAAATAACCCCCATTTTGGGGATGCTTTCAGGAATCGGGCTTTTTTACCGAACATATTCTTATTTCCTCATAAAATTCTGATCTGAAAAACCACAGGAGATAAACTTTCCTCCACACCTGAAAGCTATTTTCGTACCATCTGGTATAAGGCACATATAAGTCGCCCCCATGGTTTGCCACCCCCACCCCAAATAACTGCATTTTGCCCCCTCACCAACCCCACCATACCTTCTATTCTACTATCCCTGAAACTACTGTTCTGGATTGAACAACTGACTTACTTACTAATTGTGGTTTTTTTGTATATTTTTAAGCAATTTCAACTTTATGTTCCTGATAATGGGTCATTTGTGACCCCCTACAACTTCTTTAATCCTCGTACTAGTACTACAATCAAGTACATTATTCTTACAACCCTGAATAGCATTATATCTTAGGATCAGTACTGGTCAGGAATATCTTTTTGTCTTCATATGTACCAACTATATGATTTTCTTCAAGTTTTTTGACCCCCCGGAAATACCCCCCCCCCCCCCCCCCATATCGATGATCGTTCAGGATTCGGGGCCTTTTTAACTAACATATTCGTATTCTCAATAATTCTGATCTAAAAAAACATATGAGAATAACCGTTCCTTCCATGTGGAACCTAGCTCATTTTTAGCCCGGACTATAGTTCTGAGATTAAAAAATCGTGAAATTATTTACCCCTTAACAACCGGAAATTACCTTAAATGAACCTTTGACCTCCAATAAAATCCTTTGCATATACACCAGGTAACATGATGCAAATCTAAAGTATAAGTCACTGTACTATATTCTTGTCCACACGTGTAGTTTTACGTAATACCAATACCGGTTTACTTAAGTCCGAGGGAATTTAAAAAAAACAAATCCACTAATTCCCTCACGCCTTTTGTACCCATTGTACTCGTCTCCCACATGCGTTCGAAACATAAGTCACTTTAGTTCAAATCCCTTCACATAACAACCTCTAATATGTCAGTAGAACAGGGGCTTACTTGTTTTTGTTAACACTTGGCGCACAGTTAAGTCCGACATGCAGTGTCACACGTACTTTACTAATACCGTTCGTAAAGTTACGACCGAACTTAACCCGGCTCTTCGGCATTAAATCGTCGGACTTAAAGCCTAGTTAGGACCGATAGAGTGCTGGTTCACACGCAAATTTGTATCAACACTAAAACCGATCGATTTAGGTACGGTATTAAGTGACTTATTAGTCCCGACCCGCATGTGGAGACATTACAATCGGGTACAATAGGCGTGAGGGGAATTAGTATATTTGTTTTTTTTTAATTCCAATCGGTATTATTAATACCGGTAATAACTCCACGTGTGGACACGTACTTTGTTTGGAGCTCTTGTCCAGGCCTATAGCCTGAAATGTTGCTCTTGGATGCTGCCGAGTGCGCTGATCGGAAGTTGCGGTTATACGAATTGCCTGCCCATTCTATGTGAATAGTTCTCGGGCGGACATCATCAAGCCACCAGCGACAAAATAGGCTAATTTGTGACGATATTAGTCAAACTATATGACGGACAATGCCAAAATTACAACACCAAACTGGTACAAATCAATGGACAATTATTGTAAGTGTAGCGTACAAACGCAGGCCTGTCACAGATGAAGATATGTAGCCAAATTCCGAGACCCTGGGGAAGCGGTAAACAAGAAGCCGTTGTGATGGGAGACTTCAATTTTAAGAGAATCGTTTAGGAACTAACTCCAGTCATCCATCAAAAAGAAGGAGAGCAATTTATGGACACAACTGAACACGTCTTGAACCAACCAGAGGAAATCGATATACGACCGGTACTATCATAAGAGCCTAATATGATCGAAGATCTACAGGTTTATTGAGCAAGTTAATGGAAAAAGTGATCATAGTATTATAGAGTATAATATGATCTGTAGTGTACAACTTGAGACACCATCTTATACTAAGAACTACAACAAAGGTGATTATAGTACTATAAGAGCAGGAGCAGAATTCATAGGGGCCTTATTTAAGGAATTCGTCCCCCCCCCCAACTACAGAAAAGATTTAACACCTTTGGTACTTAGTATGGACCCGCTACATCAATGCAAGGTAGTTAGTACTCTTAAATTGTGGTATTACTTTTTCAATGGGGCCAATTTAAAGCGGCACTGGCACATTTTCATAAAATATGAAATTTCTTCAATTTGCTCTCAAATGATAGTCTATAGGCCAATGGAAGAATAGAGATACATTTTACACATAAAAAGAACACACTCAAAAAAAGATTAATAAGAGGTTGAAGACATACAGGTAATTTGTAGGCTAACTTTTAAGTTTTCCATAACTTTAATCAACAATTGTGTATATTACATGAATATCATAGACTCGTACTAATTGATATTAAAACCACAAAGGTCACAGACCGATCAAACATGGTGCATGCCCTGGGAACATGCATACGGCGTGCGTTTTCTCGTGTTAAACGCCATTTCTATGCCGGCGACATTAATTACAAAATCGTTCTGTTTATGTTTACCCATAAGGACGCTGATTTGTTCTTAGTCATTTCAGGTGAGGGCTAATGTATAAAAGCTTTACAACCATGCAAAAATATCGATTTTGAAAAATCTTGAGGGCGCACTATTTTTCAAATGTGCCTCTTTAAGTTTACACAGGGGTCAAATTTTTAAAATGCCCCAATCGTGCTGAAATGTATGCCATATTGTCCATCTAATCATACGAATTCCAAAAATGTATAGTTTGTACCACCACCTACGACCATTGGTTTTGAAGTTATAGGGTAAAATGATTAAAATGGTAAAAAAGGTCAATCTCAATTTGTATAGGGTCAACATTAAAAGTTAATCCGATTATATTTGAAATACTTGCAAATTATTGCCTCAGGTAAGAGGACTCACAAAAAGTTTAGTGTTGATTATGTTAAATGTTTACCTACGGAGATAAGGGTCAAAGAAGGTCAACGCCAATTGGATGATGTTGCCATATGACCTACTTTGTCGCATAACATGATAACTATACATTGCAGATGGTACAAACTATTCCTTATTTTGACATATTAAGCTATATGAACAACTTCTTTTAATTTTTTACCAAAATTGGAACAACTTCTGATTTTGACCCCTGTAAAAATAGAAATTGACCCTTTTTACCATTTTTACCCTAACTCCCAAACCAATGGTCATAGATAGTACAAACTATACATTTTTAGAATCCTTATGACGACGACGAACAATATGACATAGATTTCAACATGTTTGGAGCATTGAAAAAGTTTGACCCCTGTGTAACCTTAAATTGGCCCTATTGAAAAAGTGATACCACAATTTCAGAGTACTAACTACCTAACGTTGATATATAGAGAGGGCCAATACTAACTACCAAAGGTGTCAAACCTTTTCTGTAGTGAGGGGTAAACGATGACATTTGACCCGGGTCCGTGCTCCTCCTATTATATGAAGTGTAGACTGAATAGTATAAGATGGGTAGAAAATTTACTGGTTGCAACACACAACAAATGGACTAAACTACACAATGAACTGAACACCCTAGTTGAGAAATATGTTTCTATGAAAAGAAACATAAGTCAGACAAAAAACAAATGGACAACCTGGACCACAATGAAAGCAATCCGTAAAAAGAGGAAAGCTTGGGTAACGTACAAACCATCCGACAGTGAAAAAGATCACAAATACTACAAGCCTTGTGAAAAAGCAGCCAAGAAGAAATTCCGTGAAGCAAAGTTTAATTTTGAAAAGAAGATTGCTGACGACATCAAGCGTAACCCCAAAAGTTTTTACTCATACACAAGATCAAAAAAGAAAGTAAAAGACACTGTAGGACCACTGAAACGTGAAAATGGAAATATTATAGATGAGTTGACATGTGACGTCAACGCCGGGCAACGAACAAAGCACTGCCCGGCAGTATGCGTGAGCACCTGCAGGGCTTGTACTTTTAAAATTCGCGCTCAATCAGGCGTGATAAGGCTATTGAATGCTGTAACTGAATGGTCATATTCTTCACACCTCTAATATGTCAGTAGACCAGGTGCTAACTTGTGTTTATAAACATTGACGTCACCTCATCTATACCACCAGGTAAAGAGACAGCAGAGGAACTTTCTCAACAGACTAAATGGTTGATCACCACCGCCAAAAATGGATTCAGTGGGACGATAAACTGAAACTCACAGTAAGACATCATAACTCCAGAAGAGGTAGAGAAATATTTGCAAGAGTTGAACCCTTCAAAGTCAGCTGGACCAGACAACATATCACCGAGACTACTGAAAGAATTAGCAAAAGAACTTGCGAATCCGTTAGCCTTGATTTTTAATGCATCTCTTGAGGAAAGCTATGTTCCAGACATTATGGAGAACTGCAAAATGTAACTCCGATTTTAAAAAAGGGAGACAGATCGCAGGCTGGGAATTACCATCCAATCAGCTTGACATCAGTTGTATGCAAAACCCTTGAAAAGATCATCCGTGACCATATTACAGACCACCTTCAGAAATATCAGCTTATCAAAGATACTCAACATGGATTCATGAAAGGAAGATCATGTGCAACAAACATGCAGCCGAAAACCTGCCAGTTGATGTTATCTACCCTGACCTAGCAAAAGCCTTTGACAATGTCCCACACAGAAGACTAATAGAGAAACTGCAAGCACATGGGATTGATGGGCAAGCATTAAAGTGGATCCAAACTTGGTTAGCAAATAGATCACACAGAGTTGTTATGCAGGGAGCCAAGTCAGAGGAAAGTGCAGTACAAAGTTCTGTCGTCCAAGGCTCAGTTTTGGGCCCCTATGTTTCGTAGTATTTATGAATGATTTGGAAGATGGAACGAAATGTAACAGTGAGTGAGTTTGCTGATGACACCAAGCTTTCTAGGTCAGTTGCAAGGGACGAAGTCATACAACAACAAAACGATTTAAACAAACTTACACGGGCAGAAAATTGAAAAATGACTTTCAACATCAGCAAATGTTCTGTTATGCATATTGGTTACAACAACCCCATCATGAGCACCAAATGAATGGAAAAACCCTTGACAGTACAACAGAAGAAAAAGATCTTGGGGTAATAGCTATGGATAAACTACGACCAGGTTTTGAAGTCATAGGGTAAATGATGTAAAATGTAAAAAAGTGCAATCTCCATTTGTATAGGGTCAACATAACAGTTAATCCGATTAGATTTGAAATACTGCCAAATTATTGCTCAGGTAAGAGGACTCACAAAAAGTTTAGTGTTGGATTATGTTAAGATGGTCCTACGGAGATAAGGGTCAAAGAGGGTCAACGCCAATTGGGGCGGCATGATGTTGCCATAGACCTACTTGTGCAGAAACATGATAAACTTTTATACATTGCAGTGGTACAATACCTTCATTTTGACATATAAGATATTATGAAACAATTCTTTAATTTTACCAAAAATTGGAACAAAACTTCTGATTTTTGACCCCTGTAAACAAGAAAGTGACCATTTTTACATATTTGTACCATGAAACTCCCAACCAATGGCATGATAGTACAAACTATTACATCTATTAGATTCCTTATGCCGACGACGAACAATATGACATAGATTCAACAGTTTGGAGCATTGAAAATGTTTGACACCTGTGTAACCCTAAATTGGCCCTATTGAAAAAGTGATACCCACAATTTCAGAGTACTCACTACCTAACGTTGATATATAGAGCGGGCCAATACTAACTCAAGTGTCAAACCTTTCTGTAGTGAGGGGTGGCTAAACGATGAACCATTGACTGGGCCGTCTCCTCCTATCTATTCTATGAAGTGTAGACGGATAGTATAGATGGGTAGAAATATTACTGGTTGCAACAAAACAAATGGATAAACACCACATGAACTGAACAACCTAGTTGAGAAAATCTGTTTCTATGAAAAGAAACATAAGCAGACAAAAAACAAAATGGAAAACCGGACCACAATGAAAGAAATCCGTAAATAAGAGGGAAAGCTTGGGTAAAGCCCAAACATCCGACAGTGAAAAAGATCACAAAGAATACAAGCCTTGTGAAAAAGCAGCCAAGAAGAATTCCGTGACGCACAGTTTAATTTGAAGAAAGATGCTGACGACATCAAGCGAACCCCAAAAGTTTTTACTCATACACAAGATCAAAAAGGAAAGTAAAAGACACTGTAGGACCACTGAAACAGTGAAAATGGAAAATTATAGATGAGTTGACATGTGGACGTCAACGCCGGGCCACGAACAAAGCACTGCCCGGCAGATATGCGTAGCACTGAGGGCGGTACTTTTAAAATTCGCCGCTCAATCAGGTGTGATAGGCTATTGAATGCTGTACTGTATGGGATATTCTTCGCAACCTCTAACATGTCAGTACACCAGGGATAACGTGTTTGAAACATGTCACCCATCTGATACCAAACCAGGGGTTACAAAACACAGAGACAGCAGAGGAACTTCTCACAGCACATAAATTGTGAATCACCACCTGCAAAAATGTATTTCAAGTGGGACGATAAACTGAACTCACAGTAAGACATCATAACTCCAGAAGAGGTAGAGACATATTGGCAAGAGTTGAAACCTTCCAAGTCAGCGGCCCAAGACAATATATTCCGAGACTAGGGAAGAATTAGCAAAAGAACTTGCGAATCCGTTAGCCTTTCCTCAAGAGATGCATTAAAAATCAAGGCTATGTTCCAGACCGATGGTTTTGAGTCAATCCCACAATACACCAGTTTGGGAAATTCACCTCAATGGGTTCATGTGATTACGTAAAAATCCTTATTCTTAACACATAAAAACCCTGACTTTAGACGCATCATTTTAGGCCCACAAAGGTTAGTTACGTGGGGATTTTTTGGCAGGTTTATGAAATGTCTTATGATTCTTAAACTTTTGGAACACTTTTATCCCTAATATGTTTTTGTTGTATGTGATTTTATGGTTTAGTACAGCTACAGTATTAGGATATCATTGCTATTGCATCATGGGGGGATTGATTCAAAGCACCTCTGGTTTCCAGACATTATGGAGAACTGCAAAATGTAACTCCGATTTTAAAAAAGGGAGACAGATCCAGGTGGGAATTACCATTTCCATCAGCTTGACCATCAGTTGTATGCAAAAACACTTGAAAGACAGACATCCGGACCATCTTACAGACCACGTCGAAAATATCAGCATTATCAAAGATACCACTGGATTCATGAAAGGAAGAGCATGTGCAACCAAACATGCAGCGAAAACCTGCCAGCCTGATGTTATTCTACCCGACCTAGCAAAAGCCTTTTCACAATGTCCCACACAGATACTAAGAGAAAACTGCAAGCAAATGGGAGTGATGGGCAAGCCATTAAGTGCATCAAACTGGTAGCAAATAGATCCACCCGAGTTGTTATGCAGGGAGCCAAGTTCAGAGGAAAGTGCCAGTACAAAGTTCTTGTCGTCCAAGGCTCAGTTCTGGGCCCCCATGTTTCGTAGTATTATGAATGATTGGAAGATGGAACGAAATGTAACAGTGAGGAGGTTGGCTGATGACCCAAAGCTTCTAGGTCAGTTGCAAGGGACGAAGTCATACAACAACAAAACGATTTAAACAAACTTACACGGGCAGATCATGAAAAATGAACTTCCATCAGCAAATGTTGTTATGCATATTGTGACAACAACCCCATCATGAGCACCAAATGAATGAAAACACCTGACAGTACAACAGAAGAAAAAGATCTGGGGTAATAGATATGATAAAATGACTAAAAGGCTGTAAAAAAATTGTGCAGAGCAACAAGAAAGCAAACCAAATACTTGAGATGGTAAAAACGTTCTTCAAGTACAGAAGTCTGGATAATAATCATCGCTCTACAATTAAAGTCTGACTCAGAGATTTCGAAATATTACTTTTTTTGTGTATAATGAAAAATAGGCAACTTGAACTAAAGATAGTAACCTAAAATGAACAATTCGAAAGGTGAGATTGAATCGTTTCGTTTTGATGCAGTAAGCATTAATGTAGTATTCGTCCCATAGGATACTGTGTCTAACAACAATTCCGGATCCGGAATTTGATAAACAAAGTGTGAGTTCATATGAAGAATCGATTAAGCTGCTATTTCACCAGTGATTAGTAAGGACAAGCTTTATGTACATGCAAAAAACACGATTTTTTGGAAATTTAGGCGACCTCCTCAACTCTCTGAGTCGGCGTAAGTCGCTTATTAGACCACACCTCGATTACTGCATCCAAGCATGGATACCTCATCTAAGGAAGGATATTAAATAAGCGGAGTACATGAAGAACAACCAAATTATCTCAGTATTAGACATTACCTATGTAAGAAAGACTTAACAAGCTCCATTTATGAAATAGAAGAACGACAAAGCAAGGCGGACGTAATCCAAAGTTACAGAATTTTCAACAATAGTAGACAAAAGCACCCCCACATGCAGACACCTTCCAGCTTGCTACAAACCAGAGCACAAGAGAACACTCACTCAAAAGTCCAGAAACAGCATATGAGAATCGACATCGACAATATTCTATCAGTCAAAGAGTCATCAGATGGAATAAACTCCCACCTTTAAATCGGCAGTGCATGCAACAGCATCAACAGCTTAAGACAGAATAATCAGTCAATTTTGTGTTTATAAGGAGAAGATCCCCTCACCCTGCCGCACTACAGTCTACATTGGTCTTACAACCAAGAAGGAGGGTTTCAGTAAGTTAAACACTTCACAAGGAAATTAGCTAGTTCTACTCCAGGGTTCTACTGTACTTAAGAACAAAACAGTGATATTGGCATCTGACCCTTCAATTCAGCGAGGTTCATCTGGTTAAACACAAGATACAACTACGTCCACAGTGTGCTTCAATATCCTCTGTAATTCATCGGTGGTGCATGCCACCAAAGCCTGGTAAGAAAATAGGACTATTAGGATCCTGTGGAAGTCAACAATACACGTCTGTCAAGGTAAAAATATATCCTTGTCCTGGACAATACGTCTTGTTCTCAAGGAGACAAAGCGAAATAGTTATGCCGGAAAGCTTGGTGTTTTGCTTGCACATGTATCTTTGTCGTAAACCTTTACCACTTTATGTCGTAGTCTTACTGATACGTTCAAACTGTCTAATGTATTCATCCACAGATGATCTGTACAATGACAAAAACTTGTACTCGCGACATGTTGGCCAAAAACCTAGGCGCAGCAGGTGAGAATAGCCCTAGCAGCATCACCCCCTCTCCCTATCTTATAGAGTTGATGCCCCCTCAACAGGGGTCAATGTAATGTATTTGGGACGGGTAATTAGCTCTATCAATGCGGTGGCAATTAATATTTGGCAGTCATTTATGAATTTTGAGCCAATTAAAGCAAATTGGCACATTTTTCTTTCTTTTCCAACACTTTTTAAAAATTGATATATTTGCACAGGTTCGTGGTAAATTATTAGGAAACTTACCTGCGAACGAGAATGATAAAAAATGTGTATGTAGCACAAATAAGCGATTTGTCATTAGATTGGGATCCAAGATTGGCCTTAACGGCAGAGGGAAATGCGAACGTTAAGTCCGTCCATGATGAAATATGCCACCTCGAGACACAAAACCTCTCATTGACTTGCCTGAACTATGTAAACAACTAATGGATGAGCGTAGACACGTACATGGGCGCTATTTCCGGCTATTTCACATGGGAAGGCCGTTTCAGCAGCCTTTGAATTATTAGCGGTGAGATTATTATCCCCATAACAATTATTCTAGTACACAAGTCTTCGTTTTTTCTTTTTTTTTTTTTTTTTTTTTTTTTTTTTTTTTTTATGACACAAGACATTTTCGAGTTAACCCTTCACAGGTATAGCTTACTGCCAGTTACCAATGCAACGTGTAAAAATCTCCAACGTTGAAAAATTGGGGGGCGCCCTTCAAAAAAAAGTGCTAATATTGTTTAATTATCTGCATTGTGAAAAAAGGTACTTTTATTGATTAAGCATGATTCAGGAGGGGATAAAAGTCCTATGAAATATCGGAAACTGAGAAGGCCTTTACAAATAACCTTTATTGTGTAATCAGCAGGTGTATAGTTTTATCTCCAAAAAAAGGCCAGCTAAGAAATCCTCTGTACGTAATCTCATTAGTAAATCCCTCCCATCAGGGTATGCTACTACCAGCTACCACGACACCAGTGGCAATTGGAATGGGCTCTTCCATAAAAAAATGCCCCCCCATATAGAGGGCAAACATTTTGTTCACAAAATATCTGGAATTCTGGTTCCTTCTGAAGTATTGAATGCAGACGCTAAATTCCGTAAATACCAGGGAATTCCGCACTACCTTCATAAATTCCAGGAATTCCTAGAATACAAATGTCCCCCCCAAAAAAAACATGGAATTCCAGAGGATTATGGTTAGGGTATAGAGGGGGAAGTTGTTGAAAATATTATTTTTGTTTTTTGCTTCAATGATTATGCGTCTTTACAAAACACTGTAATTCTAGTCACCCTCATACCTAAAATGGCTGGAATTCCCCCCCCCATTAACGTTTAGACATTAAATTCTGGAATTCCAGCTTTCAAAGTGAACCAAAAGTTGGAATTTCCGGTGCCCTTATAGAGGGGAGGGGGGGCATTTTTTTTTAAATATTGAATATATTTCATATATAGTGTTTTCCATTTTGTGATTAAACGTTTTTATTTCTATATGCGAAAGGATTTCTACGGGGGTAAGTTAAACACTTCACAAGGAAATTAGCTAGTTCTACTCCAGGGTTCTACTGTACTTAAGAACAAAACAGTGATATTGGCATCTGACCCTTCAATTCAGCGAGGTTCATCTGGTTAAACACAAGATACAACTACGTCCACAGTGTGCTTCAATATCCTCTGTAATTCATCGGTGGTGCATGCCACCAAAGCCTGGTAAGAAAATAGGACTATTAGGATCCTGTGGAAGTCAACAATACACGTCTGTCAAGGTAAAAATATATCCTTGTCCTGGACAATACGTCTTGTTCTCAAGGAGACAAAGCGAAATAGTTATGCCGGAAAGCTTGGTGTTTTGCTTGCACATGTATCTTTGTCGTAAACCTTTACCACTTTATGTCGTAGTCTTACTGATACGTTCAAACTGTCTAATGTATTCATCCACAGATGATCTGTACAATGACAAAAACTTGTACTCGCGACATGTTGGCCAAAAACCTAGGCGCAGCAGGTGAGAATAGCCCTAGCAGCATCACCCCCTCTCCCTATCTTATAGAGTTGATGCCCCCTCAACAGGGGTCAATGTAATGTATTTGGGACGGGTAATTAGCTCTATCAATGCGGTGGCAATTAATATTTGGCAGTCATTTATGAATTTTGAGCCAATTAAAGCAAATTGGCACATTTTTCTTTCTTTTCCAACACTTTTTAAAAATTGATATATTTGCACAGGTTCGTGGTAAATTATTAGGAAACTTACCTGCGAACGAGAATGATAAAAAATGTGTATGTAGCACAAATAAGCGATTTGTCATTAGATTGGGATCCAAGATTGGCCTTAACGGCAGAGGGAAATGCGAACGTTAAGTCCGTCCATGATGAAATATGCCACCTCGAGACACAAAACCTCTCATTGACTTGCCTGAACTATGTAAACAACTAATGGATGAGCGTAGACACGTACATGGGCGCTATTTCCGGCTATTTCACATGGGAAGGCCGTTTCAGCAGCCTTTGAATTATTAGCGGTGAGATTATTATCCCCATAACAATTATTCTAGTACACAAGTCTTCGTTTTTTCTTTTTTTTTTTTTTTTTTTTTTTTTTTTTTTTTTTATGACACAAGACATTTTCGAGTTAACCCTTCACAGGTATAGCTTACTGCCAGTTACCAATGCAACGTGTAAAAATCTCCAACGTTGAAAAATTGGGGGGCGCCCTTCAAAAAAAAGTGCTAATATTGTTTAATTATCTGCATTGTGAAAAAAGGTACTTTTATTGATTAAGCATGATTCAGGAGGGGATAAAAGTCCTATGAAATATCGGAAACTGAGAAGGCCTTTACAAATAACCTTTATTGTGTAATCAGCAGGTGTATAGTTTTATCTCCAAAAAAAGGCCAGCTAAGAAATCCTCTTTACGTAATCTCATTAGTAAATACCTCCGATCAGAGTATTGCCTACTACCAGCTACCAGACCCAGTGCAAATTTTGAATGGGCTATCCATAAAAAAATCCCCCCCCCCTTAGAGGGCAACATTTTTTGTTCACAAAATATCCTGGAATTTCCCTGGCTAATCCGTTCCATAATTATCTGGAATTCCGATCGCTAACTTACCGTAGATTACCATATTCCAACACTACACCATTCCTAAATGCCCAGGACATTCCTGAACTACCAATGTAAAAAAACATGGAATTTCCAGAGGATATGGTTAGGGGTATAGAGGGTGTTGAAAATATTGATTTTTCCGGAAATTTTCCTCGAAAAATCGTAAAAACACTGTACTTCCCGTCAACCCTCTATAACCTAGAAATGCTGATTCCCACCCCTTTAAAAACCGGTTTAGAACATTAAATTTCTGGAATTCCAGCTTTTCAAAAGTGACAAAAGTCTGAATTCCGTTGCCTGTGCCTGTCTAAGAGGGGGGGGGGCATTTTTTTTTTTTAAAATTTGCAAATATTCCATTTGTGATTAAAATAGAGTTTAGTTCTCTATGAGACAGGATTTCTCCCGGTGGGAACTTACTTTGTTTAATTATATAAGGAAAATGGAATTCCCCCTAGTGCTATATATAGGTCTTTCACCTCACTCATGCATAACCATAACAAAAGTGTTTATATTTCCGGATTATTCGTCATCAGATCACTTTGACTCAGAGATTTCCGATGAGGACGCACTCAATTGTCAAACAAATCATGTTTTTTTGTACATACATACTTCTTGTCCATATACAATCACTGTGTGAAATAACTAAGCTCAAATCGGAGAAAATCATTAAATAACAACTTGGTTATAAAATTCCGGCTCCGGAATGTTGTTTTTTTTTTTAAACAAGGAAATCCTCTGGCACGTTACACACTGTGCATAAAGGCTATAAATGTTTATGGCAATGAAAACGAAAAATCCGTCTCATCTCTAACTTTGGATTAAGCATTTTAGGTGACGATATTTAGTTATAGATGACTATTTTAAAATACTCAACAAAACAATTATCTTTCAAAAATCTTCCCAGCTAAAAAACTTCCGTTAGTGCCCAAGGGACGGGGTTCCTAGGGACCCAACCCAGAAGAAACCCTTTCCCATGGTAGTTGGCATCATGACACTAACACAAGTAAAATGGTAGATCACGTAACCACATACCCACAATCAAAATGAAAATCCGAACTTTGACCTATGACTATGGCCAATTGACATGTCACCCCTCCGAAAAAAGAGGTTCGCACATTTCCTCCTTAGAACTCCAATATAAGGTTTTGAACCAAAATAATTCATTATATCTACTATAGAATAACCAATTAAAATAATTATTGCAAAATAATTATAGCAAAATTTATACCATCTTGTATTTTTCTCAGAAACTTCAAATTCACCTTGGTCTTTGCCATAGACTTACACAGTTAAGAGCATGGTCATGACAAAATTAAAATTGATGCTATCAGCATATAAAAGGTTATTTGATTTTTAAAGTATTATTAATTATTAATTAATTGCCTCCTAAGGTATATATCTAAGAAAATAAATCCCAAGGTTTAATTACTTTAATTTTTTTAATTAGTAAATATCTTGTTTTTTTCACTTCCGTTAGTGCTGGGGGGGGGGTTCCTAGGGACCAAACCTAATTATTCTAATGAAGCCGTGGGCGGATTTAATTTTTTTTTGTATCAGGAGAAGCGTATTCATAAATCAGACAATTAGGAAAAAAAATCCTTGAAAAATTTGATTGCATAACCGAGAAATCGCAAACAAAATAAAAAAATAATGTTGGGTACTATGGACCCCCCCCCCCGGGCACTTAAGTGTTAATACCCGACCTCAAAGTACTTGTGCTATTCAAAGTGTGACCCATACTTTTATGCATACATATCCAACATGCATGTCGTTCTTTAGATTTGGAAAGTCTCCAGAAATTTGGAATGGACTTTGCCATTCCCGGCAAGATGGCCGCTAATCCGAAAGGTGGAAGACCTCTATTGAGATCAGACCAGGTGTTTTTATTAGAGAGAGATTGTGCAAGAGATGAACGGAATTCACCAAAATGCTAAATTTAGAAGATGAGTCAAGTTGTTTATCCTTTGAGATCAAAACAGATTGCAAACTAGGTAGTTTCCCATGATGTCATTAATGTAAGATGATGCAATGCATATCGTCGTGGGTTCTGCATAGTGTCGAATCAGCATGCTAGTTCTGAGAAAACGGCGTTTGAAAGTTTTGAGTTACTTATGAATGCGTGTAATTATTAATGAAATAAAAGGAAATGGCTATTTTAAGTGGTGCATGTTAAAGACATGAATTGTTACTAACTGACGACAGTATTAAAATACCAAGAAACAACTGTTTTCTTATTCAAAATGGCCACTGAATGTGATTTGACAGTTTGTCAAAACCCAAATGTTTGATTCGCTGTGTTCTAAGGAGTCGAATACGTATTCGACTGCATGAAACCCGTTGATTTCTAATGTTGGTAGGTGAGATTACTATAGCTACGGGATTTTACTATTTTAAAATGATGAGAATAACGATGGCGTT
>JAMKCH010054744.1:0-10221 GCA_023653785.1 Ophioderma brevispina | reverse complement strand
GTCAAGCTCAAAGACTTGTACAGAGACTAATTTCAATGTATTGTATTCTGATTTTGAGAAAATGTTTTCTATTCTCTTTTATAACCAATAATTAAAATAAAAAACCAAACAAGTAAAATTGGGAATATTTACTCAATTTTTCAAATATTGTATGTTTAGACTTGGCCATGTCTTGGCTTTTTATGATATTGCAAAAAAAAAAAAAAACATGCAAATAAGATTGATCATGGACAAACAATACTTCTGAGATAAAAAATGAAGTAGTAATAAGAATATGCTCCAAAAAATCTAAGTTATATAAATTGGAGTGCAGCGTGTCAACTGTTTAGCCTAGCGTGCAAATATTATTTCATGGTGTCTGGGAGGCAGAAGTTTCGGATAGCATGTGACACAATTTGGCAGGAAATCTGTTGAACATATTGATGGGGAAGGGTGGAGCTTGATCTTTTTACAGTGACAGGGATATGTGTGAATGTGTAGAAAGAGACTTAAAATGTTATATTATGGTATGTGACTCAGAGATTTTGAAATATATATTTTTTGTGTATTAATTAAAAATAGGCTAATACTACAACTAAAGATAGTCACCTAAAATGCTCAATTCCAAAGTTTGAGATGAATCATATTTTTCGTTTTCTTGCAGTAAACATTTATGTATGTATAACAGTCCCATAGGATACTGTGTACAACAACAATTCCAGATCCAGAAAACAAAGTTGTGATTTTCTATGTGAAGGACATCGATTTGAGCTTAGCTATTTCACACAGTGATTAGTATGTGCACAGGTATTATGTATATATATGCAAAAAAACATGATTTGTCCAAAATTGAGTGTGCCATCCTCGGGAAATCTCCGAGTCAGTCTTTAAATCAAGCCTGCTAAACCACTGAAATGGTCTTTAGGTATATATTCGCTAATGTAGTGCACGTTAGTATCCATTGGTTGCTGGTTCAAGCCTTGGCTCACACACCTGTTCTGAATTATATGCCATAGGATTTGTGTTGTGATCAATGTGATCAGTGGCTCGAACCAAAGTTAGCATGAGCCAGTTGACCTGGCAATGGTCTTATTCTAATAATCACTCATGTGCAAATTTAGATAGTTTGTATCCTCAGAAAACCTACTGTCACAAACAAATTTCCCCAGTGTAAATAATGATCTCTCCCTTGAAATAAAATGCAAACCATTTGCTAGATATTTATATTTTAATATGCTGCCACGCCCCAAAAAAATTACAATGAGCTGAAATATTGTCCCAGTTATTACCAAAAAATCCGGAGACCCATGATCTAAATGCACGTATGAAATACTGCCATTATCTACACCCCACTTAGCTGACATTCAGCTATTTGGTTCGTCTCTGACAGTTTATATAACAGTTACGCAATGGCATGTTAGGATTTGGTTGTATTGTGGGGTACTACATTCTGTATTGATGAACTATTGCTGATTTTGCACAATTATTTTGAAATTGATGGTTAAAAAAAGGTGGGTGACCCGATTCTGCTGCAATTTCCATATGTTTATTCCCCTTCCCATTGAAGCATATCACACAACATCTGATTACAATTTTGTACTAAAATTGGATTGATTCAGCCAAATTTATTGATTGGTGAAAGAAAAGAGGGGGAAGAGCTATGAGTTCCAAAAATATTGGGCAGACGCAGTCGAGCCCAATAATTTTAAAACTCATAGCGGAGACCAATAAATTTGGGCGCAAATCTCCATTTTTAAAATCATTATCATGCGTATGAATATGCCTATATTAGTCGCTTATCGACACTAAAAGCATGATAATGAAAGTTAAATTCGGCCCAGCCGTTTGGATAGGAGAAGCAAAAATGTTTCAAATTGACCCCATAACAGTTGTGGTTTTATGTGGGTATACGCACACCTTGTGGAGAATGTTTTCTTGTTCCTAAAATCAAAAGTAAACATTCCCGGGCTAAAATTTCACTGGGGTAATGAATGAGAAAAACTATGAGCTTTCTTATACCAAAATCCTCAATTTTTGATGGCGTAAATGGGTTGAGAGTTGTCGATCGGGTTTGCCCACCTTCAAATCTGGCATGGAGTTGCCATGGTTACGTGCAAGAGAGAGATGGAAGAAATTAGTTTGGGTCCATTTGGAGCAATTATTTCCGTTACCGTGGATAGCATAGTATTTCTCATTGGATTTGTCTTCCTGAATGTTAATGAACAAATTTAGCAAGGATGCACCTTGGGAAAGTGTGGGCGGAATCACAGGAGGGGGAAACATTCATAATATAGTGGGTCACAAAAATTAAAATGCTTGGATTTCTGTAAAAAGGAACCAATTGTTCATTAACCTTCATAGAAGACAAATCCACTGAGAAATGTGCTCTGCTCTCCACAGTCACGGAATTGCCCCAACTGACCCACTAATATGGGTTTATGTCCATTACAATATTTTCTAATGGTTTCATGCATTGTTTGAAAGGAAAATTTTTCTTGCTTTCAAGTGTTGTAACAGGCTCAGTAAATAGTATAAAGTAAACCCCCTTAGATATTTGATAACTTGGTCCCTGACTCTTGACTCAAACTTGAGGGTTCAAAAAATTTAAGCTTGTAGTTTTCACCCCCCTTGCAGTACCACTTCCGCTGGGCCAAGCATCAAAACCGCACTTAGGTTTTATTCCCGGATCCCCGACAGCCAGGGTATGTACTATTTCTATTTTGTTTCATTTATTCTTTCATCTTATAATATAAATCTATGAAACACAACTGAAGAATTGTTTAGTACATTTTGTTGAAAGAGTTCTGATAACATTAAGGAGGCTATTAGGTCTCATCATGATTCATCAATCTAGAGAGAGTCACTAGATTGAACAACATAATTTATCTTTGAATTTTAAAGCATTTGAGATTCAATTGTTTTTACCAGTGCTATTTCATATGTTTTACAGAGTGACTGTAAGACACTGCTTGTTTTAAGATTATTATTTGATGTTTGACATATTTTTAATTGCTACTTTTGTATTTAGGGTTTTAAGTTAAGTTTGTTTTTTATTATCTGTTTTCTTTACATTATAGGGTTTGTTTTTGGTTCTTTTTGTTTTATGTGGAATAAAAAGGAGAAGATGAACAACATAACCGGTTTTATAAATTTATATTGCAGAACCCCGGTCACAATTGGCGATCCTGCCAGGATTCTCAACCACGTCAAACTAAAAGGACTACTCAGCTCAACCCCTGGCTGTCTTCACCCCCCTGCTTGCTACAATGATTTCAAGCATGCAATGGATGATATGGCGGGGCGTATGTACCGATTGATGCCATCTACTCTAGAAACCAAAAATTGAATGTCCAATTTTCTGTGTGAAAAAAACTGGAAATATTGTTTTCTCATATCTTGCACTGAACAATGCTGACCAGTAGCCTACAGTGATGGTGTGGATGTGCTCAAAGGTCACAGATACAGATGGTATATTGAGGCTGAACTCTGAGTTTTTCCTGCCTTGGTGACTTGTACACATGTAGTTACTTGTTAAGTGAGCAGATCCAGTGCCCGTGTATTGTCCTCATCTTTGATCCTACGGACCTGTATAAATTCAGCTGATCTGAAGTAGAACTACCTTCTGTATGTAGACCTCCTACATACAATTTCCCAAGGGATAACCAAACAGATCTGCTGGAGCCAGAGATAGAAGGGACTGGTCAACACAACCTACCTACTGCTGGACCGAAACATCTGTTTTCTACATAAGAACTTGACCCATATATATACCATCAGCGTTCTGTTGTGAGTGATACATGTCCAGAAAGTTGACATTTGGGGAGTACTCAACGTCGAACCCTAACACCACCCGTTTGATAGAACTTCAAGTGTCGTTTAGGCTGCATTGTCAGCGCAACTAGGAACTCATAGTGCAGGTTGCGACTCCCCGAAAAATATTGACTTTTTTTTGGTGTGCTTCATAACTAACTGTTAGATCTGAAATGTGGTTTTCTTTTTAGTGAGAAATTTTCACTGGTATTATATCAGAAACAGATGTTTATTTGTGTATTTGTGGATTTTGTTTTGCAGTATTATTACCATCTCAACAATGATATATTACTATCTGTTTTTGTAAATCTTGTCAGATCATTTTCAAAGTTAATGCATTCTTTGAAATGTCAAGTGTGAAAATTTACTTGTATAATGCATGTATTTGTGTTCAACGCTTCATTTTTTTTGTAAATTAGGAATTAGGGCCTGCTAACTATAGTACATATCCCCATGAATGGTCAACTTTTACATTGTTTTGGTGCACAGCGGCCTGCAAATAGTCTTAATTACTAATTGGTGGTACGATTGGTGATGGAACCTATACCGGTACTGATCTAATCTTCCATTATGTTCATTTAAAATCATTGGTCCAGAAAGTTCTATTTTTGCTAATGTCTTGAATCCCTGATAATTCTTTTTTCTAGAACTACTTTTGGCCCTTTATATATTTTTTTTATTGTGTTTATGTATACATCTAATACCTACAGACATATATAATATATACTTTCTAATTACAGCGATTATTGTAGCAATGGCAACCGCCACCGATCCGTCCCACTTTCAGCAGCCCGATGGTGTCCTGTTTCCATCACCTCATCGCCTTGTTCGACCTCGGCTTCCAGCACCATTATTTACCCCAAGATCATCTCTCCAAAAAATTTGAGGTATTTCCCAGCCCCCACCACCGGGAACACCCACCTCTAGCTGCCTCACCAGCCGTTCCACCACCCACTTCAATACAGCAACCACCACTCCTGTTGTTGCCATCACCAGCTGTCTATACTCCCAATTTACTCCAACTTGACAACCACTCATCAATTAAAATCAACCTCCATCTATATTGGACGTGATTCTAGGATTCGACTGGAAGACTGGATCGTTAAAGTCGGTTTAACGTTGCTGGATCCATCCATTTCTATAACCACAATCAAGCTAAGACATTGAGAGGTACCTGAGCGGTTGTGCCCTTCTTTTTGTAGAAAGAAGTCAATGCTGGTGGATATCCAAATCCGACGGGATTAGAAATCTTCGCTGAACTACTACGAACTGTTTGGCGAATGGAGTACCATCAGGCCCCCATGGCAAACCTTTTACGAGCGCCAGCAAGGCCCAAGTGAGTCTGTTCTCTCTCTCCTTTGCCCTAGCCTTAGAAGAGATCGTCAGAAGAATAGAGCAGAAGACGGCATATGGTCCGGAATCGAGACTTTAAGCTTATCCATCAGCTACGCAAAGGTAATTCGTACTCCCAAACAGCAAGCTTAACGATCAGTTACAGACAATGAGGGCACACAATGACATACAGGCAGGAGGTCATGTGTCTGAAGTACGCCCTGTTGGTGTGAAGCTCAAAATCGCAATCGAGCAAGTTGTGGCTCAAGGGCCCATGTCCAACACAACAGCAGACCCAATTAGCCATTCCGACTCCACCAAGTTTACTCAGCTGGAAGATACAGTCCACTGCATGGTAGCAGCATGTTTGCAGCTACATACTACTCCTTCTATTGAAGAGAGCATTGACGGACAATGGCTATGCAACATATATAGGACCAGAACCAATAATCCTTCAGCCAGGTGAGCTTCAGATACTCCTGGTGGCGATTGGAGAAGTTCGATGTTCTTGCAACTGTGACTGAAAGGCACTGTACCTGTCCCAATTTGCATGCAAACCTGAGGGTCAAAAACCGTCTCACTAAAGAGAACATGCCGCGTAGCTGAAGTTACGCTGTCAGAGAAATGACATCTTGTTATTTTGACTCCCGGACCCCCTCTGCAATGAAACAGCCAGTCTCCCGAATAGTCCCATTCCCACAACCAATCTACCAGTTACTACTTATAATCCCAGATTTTACCTATCGCATGTGAAAGGTCCAGCACTGAACCAGCTGAAACAACTGCTACAGACATAATCTGTATGTGTTCTCTCCCACGATTTGGACTTTGGACACACTTCCAGTGACACTTCAATCCCTCTAGTGGATCCAGTACCATTCAGACTCCCTCACCGTCGAATTCCACCGGCCCAGACCAAGATGTCCGCCAACATCTCCAACAGATGGAAGCTGCTGGTGCCATTCGACCATGCAAAGATCCCCTTTCTATGCTTCCAAGATGGGTTGATTTTACGAAGAAGGATGGGTCTTAAGAATCTGCCATTGATTTCCGCAGCTCAATCTGCTGACCGGGGTACGGGACGCTTTCCCACTACCGCCAGATAGATGAAGCTCTGGATGCATTGGTCAAAATCAAAATATTTTCAGCTCATTAGATCTGACATCTGGCTACTGGCAAGTGGAAGTCCACGGAAGCTGCTAACCAAAAAAACAGCATTTTCAACCCCCATGGGCCTCTTCGAATGTAACCGAATGCCGTGTTGGACTTCAGAATGCACCGTCCACATTTCAAACGTCTCATGATGGACGTGCTGGGCATAATGACCTGTCTTGCCGTTCTCATCTACCTTGATGACATCATATTTTTTTCCGAAACCTTTTGAGAACAAACTTTTGTTTTTCACCGCCTGGAATGGTTTTTTTCAACGCCTGAGGGAGCAGGACTGAACTGAAGCCAAGCAAGATGGTGTGCATCCGCCAGAAGGAGGTTCATTATCTAGGACACAATTGTCTCAGGAGAAGGGTTTGCCAGCTGATCCTGAAAGATCAGCAAAGGTGCAATAGTTGAAAACTCCTCCAACTTCAACTAAGAAGTCCAACCGTTTCTCGGCTTTTGCTGGTTCTACGACGGTTGGTTTAATGAGTTATTCCAAAATCGTCTGCTGCTATACCGCTCCACGCCCTCACTATCAGGAATCCCAGAGGAAGAAAAAAGGTCAAAAACAAAAGCCCTAGCCACCACCATTTGGAGGACCCATCTTGTACAAGGCTTTTCAGTTACTAAGGATAGGCTCACTAGTGCTCCAGTTCTAGATTATGGCCGACTTCACGCTGCCATTCACTCTAGAAACAGACGCTTCCGGACAAGGGTTGGGCGCAGTGCATTTCACAAGTCCAGATTGAAAACAACGTGTAATTGCCTATGCTAGCCGTGGTCTTCGTCCTTCAGAACTAGGTATTCCAGCATATAAGCTAGAGTATCTAGCTGTAAAATGGGCCGTGACTGATAATTTTCGGGATTACCTGCTAGGTCGACACTTCACTATCATCACAGATAACAATGCTGGCTGTACATTCAGTCTTCCTCAAAGTTGGAATCAGTAGGACCAACGTTGGCGTTGGGGCCACTTGCTGAATTTGATTATTCGCTAGTCTATCGTCCCAGGAAGCACAATGAATGCTGCAGATGGCCCTCTCTCGCATGCCGAGGAGGGAATTGTGAATAATCCAGATAGTCCACTACCCACCACTACAACATGTGTGAGCCAAATGTTACTAGAGCCCCAGGGATATCTGCAATTGCCCAATGACGGCAGATGAGCTTGAGCAGGCGCAAATGGAGGATCCCGTCATCAGTGCTGTGAAAGAATACTTTGCAGCATTCTCGGGAACCGAATAAACTGTCAGCGCAAACGAGAACACACACCGCACAGGTGCAACTTCTTCTCAAACAATGGGATCGACTTCATATCAGCGATGATCTAATTGTATAGAAGTGTACATCCCCCAAAGGAACGCCATCCCATCGCCAAGTAGTGCTACCAAAGAGTCTCCACAAGTTGCTTTCCAAGGTATCCATGCTGATGTGGGCCATCTCAACAATGAAAGAACACTGGGACTTGGCCCGTAGACGTTTCTGTTCTATACCTGGCCGAAGATGGCCGAGGGATATTAAAGAATGGTGTGCTACTGTCAACGATTTTTGCTACATACGCAAAACTCCATCATCAACTGTAACGTGCTCCGTTGTCATCTATAATCCACACACAGGTCACACTTTGAACTGATCTGTCATTGACTTCCTAAGTCTAGAGCGCTCCAAAGTTTGGATCATGAAATGTGCTATTGTTTGACCGATCACTACACAAATCCTGCATTGGCATTCCCACTCATAGACAGCGAGCCTCACCGTGGCAAAGAATCTTGTTGGAAACAAGTTTATTTTCCCTATGGGTTTCCAGAACGCATCCACTCGGATCAAGGCGCCAACTTTACTGTAAAGTCATTCGTCATCTGTGTACTCTTCTCAGCATACGAAAGAGTAGAACAAACAACCTATTCACCCCCCATGGGAATGGAACAACGGAACGTTTCAATCTACTCTATCTGGGCATGCCTAGGTACCTTACCCAAAAAGAAAGACGAACTGGAAGGGATCAATTGGAGCTGTCACCATGCCTACATAAACACCAACATGACCAACAGGTATGCCCCCTCTCTATCTGATGTTCGGGATCGGCAATGCAAGATTACCGGGTTGATTTCTTCCTCGGCATTCAACATCAACCTTCCTGAAGAACAGCACACCAGAATGACTATGTAATGCAGTTGAGACGATGTTTGGATGAAGCGTATGCAATAATTCATCAATCATCTACCAACGTCCAAGAAAAACCACAAGGCCCTTCCACAAACCAGAAGGTGCATCCCCAGCCTATAGGCATTGGAGATCGAGTCCTACTGCAGAATAAATCAATTCGTGGAAAAGCCAAACTTGCTGATAGATGGGAAAGCAACACTTATCTGGTATTTGGCCAGTCTGGTAACAGCTACAACCATTCGTCACCTGATAGTTTCTGACGTGGTGAAGAAGGGTGCATCGCAACTTGTTGGCACCCCTGTATGTTTCTTCATTTGAAGAACAAACACTGTCCGGAAAGAAAGTAACTTGGGCTTGTGGACCAGTTTCCATACTGTACTTCCAAGCCAGATGCTCCAGTGTCAACAGTTGTGGCAACATTACTGCCAGATGCGATGTTTCCCACCGAATAGCTGGGGGAGAGCGGTGTGCAGCAAGGCCGAGATCTCCTCAGGCATGGCAACAGAAGAATTTGAAAAAGAGTAATAATTCTGCATCAATACTATGTTAAAGTTTTGGGTTTTGTACCTTTCTACAAAGATTTCAAATTTCCTGTTTAGTAACAACTGCCAATTTGTAATTTCTGATTACTGTTTTATTTTGTTTATTCGTTTTTGTGGGGATATTCAATTTGTCAATGATACATGTAAACTGATCACAATTGCTTAGTTGAATCTTTTTAATTTTTACCATGATCATTTTAAGTTTTATTGTTTTGATTACCAATGTCGGTACGACATTTTTTCCAAAAGGGGGGAGAGTGTAACAGGCTCAAGTAAAAGAGTATAATAAGTACCACCTTTAAGATATTTGAATAACTGTCCCTGACTCTTGACTCAAAATTGGAGGTCCCCTATAGCTAGTTTCCCCCACCTTGGCAGTGGTACCACAGCCGCTGGGGCCAAGCATCCGAGTCTTCACCTTAGTTATTCCCCGACAGTCCCCCGACAGCCAGGGTATGTACTATTTCTTCTATTTTGTTTCATTATTCTTTCATCTTAGAAGTATATCGTATGTAAAACACATGGAACTGGCAAGAATGTTTAGTAACATTTTGTTGGAAGAGGTTCGCTGGATAACATTAGGTTATCTCATGAAAATTCTAAATCTAGAGAGCGTCACTCGAATGAACAACATATTGGTCTTTGAATTTTAAAGCATTTGGAGATTCAAGGTTTTTTACAGTGTATTTCTGGAAGGTTGTACGAGTGGACTGTAAGACACCTGCTTTTTTTAAAGATGATATTTGGATGTTTTGACATATCTTTAATTCTAACTAGCATTTGTATTTGGTTTTAAAGTTGTTTTTTTTATCTTTTTCTTTACATTATAGGGTTTGTTTTTGTTCTTTTTTGGTTTAGTGGAAAATAAAAGGGAGAAGTTAACAACCATAACCTGGTTTTCTAAATTTATTGCACGAACCCCGGTCCATGTCGCAATGATCCAGAATAGAAATGTCACTCTTGAATTAAAAAGTGGGGTGACCCAATTTAAGTATAAATTTTCAATCATCTTTATAGAATATCCTTCATCTCTCAAAACCCGCATCTGTAAAGTTTTGCGGCAGTTGTTTTAATCCATTTTGATATGGGTGAGTTAAAACATGAGTTTTGTAAACTAATATTGGTCGAATAAATAGGGCACATTTTGCTATACATCCAACCAAAAAATCCTTTTAGCCCTAGATTTTCAGAGGGTATGAAGAAAAAATAGAGCCTTTCAAAGTTTTTGGACGACTTC
>JAMKCH010054741.1:0-23940 GCA_023653785.1 Ophioderma brevispina | reverse complement strand
TCATCAGTCTGAGGTCAGTTTACGCATTCCGGTAAATGCGTAATCCGGCTTTCTAAAATTAAAAAAACTAGCGTTTGACACATTTCCGTCAAGACTGGAGTATCCCTAACAACGCTCGAGACCACAAATACCACACAAGGTAATTTGGTATATTGTTGTATATGATAGTTACAGAACCTCCAATATTTTTGGTGGTAGTTTGTGTAATGTGATCTTATCAAGTACATTATAAAGTGTTGTACATTCATGTTCACTCCGCACCCGAACCGCACATGTAAGCCTATAACACCAAGGTTCCCCGTTGCCCACAATTCTCCTTGGCAGCCCTGTACTTGTGGCCTAATGGTGCAGCTTTTGTTGTTTATTACTGTGGTATCTTGTGGTATATGATATTAACTCCAATTGGTAATAGTTATGATTAATCAAACTACTACGCATCTACCACATATAGCCACAATAATTTGTGGTAGATTGTGGTCTATGGAAGTGCAAGTATGCTGAAAGTTGGTATATTGGATTGTGATAAGTCACACATATACAGCCGCAGTGTTTTTTTTTTTTTTTTTTTTTTTTTTTTTTTTTTTTAAGGGAAATTCGAAAGGCATTGTGGGAAAAGAATGTGTCCCGTAGCGATTGCGTGTTCACTTTTACAATCTCTTGCAAGCACCGAAGTACCAGACCTAAACGTTCAATTTTCTCGCTAGTTCTTATAGGTTCAGACCCAATTACGATACATATTCAACATAGTAATAGACCCCCATTGAATGCAAAAAATCCATGAATCCCTTCGTTTCCGGAGATATTTGAGATTTAGTTTCATTAGCATACATTCGCGATGACGGACTGAGAACGTTAATCTCTCTCGCAGTACTAATTTAGATAATATCTTTTGCAGTATGTGGCCACAGACTTCACCGTGGGGAAAATACTTACCGACCGCCGTTAGGTCAAGTGAAAGCAGGGACCCTAGCAGCATTGACAAGAGAATAGAAGAATACTCTAATAAAAATTAGTAGCTAATGATCGCGGTCGTACGTGGCGTAGTGTTATTCACGTATATGTCAATACGTCATTCTGCAGAAGACATTAGGACCGCGTCCGGTTGCGGCGCTTCATTACAAAACGTTGTATGGGTATTCTCTATCCTGAAGCTTATAACATGCTTCAGTCCAAGCGACGCTATTGTCATGCGCATAACGACCTTGACCCAAGATCAACGTTACGCATGCTCATGAGCAGAAACAGCTCGCTGCGACTGGAAGTATATCGTGGGCTTTTTGATGTTTACAAAATTGGGTCGCAATGTATGACCTTTCACTTGTATCATGTCACTTGGATTCCGGTTTGGACTTAGTATGTGAAGTGAAATTATAGTCCTCGGACAAGTGCATCAAATTTGCTCTTTTAAGTTTATTACTTCTGCCTGAAAACTACTACCAAAACATGTAAGGGTTGTCTACTATGTCTACAGCCCAAAATGTAGTAAAACTTTGCTCAACATGGACTCATTTAGAGAAGGATTAAGTTGAAGCAAAATGGTTCTAATCGGTCCCGAAGTTCATATTTGCAATTGACTTGAGGGCCAGTAGAAATATGTCAGGTTGATAAAGATAAGGCCAGTCAAGTCAGTGCTTAGCAGGACTGGCAGGTCACCCTGGGACGGAAGAGAATTTCAACTGGCAATGATTTTCATGGTTTTAACATTTACTACGTTTGCCAATGCTACTTTAATCAGATCTAAGTGTAAGCTACTATATGAAAAGACTGACACTTCACGACTTAGCCAACCGTAGTTACGGCAAAATTATCAAAAAACTTACCAGTATTCCCCACGAATCATCACGCGGTTTCGCGAACTTCCATTTTACTAGAGTTTCGTTTTTCTGTCACCAGGGTTGGGCGATACAAAACTACTTGTTGGTGTTCGAACTCGGGCGCGCGGCAAGCGGGCTTATAGTGGTACAAAATTCGCAACGATCAAAAATCCTGCAGAATTTTCGTTAATTTTATCAGTAAAGATTATACATAGGACATAAAAAACAAGTGGTCTCCATGTTCAAAAGTAATTTTATAGATAATATGGACCCGGGGGGGGTGGTTCTTGGATTTTGGTCGGGTCCCCATGCGTTCCAAAAAAAGAGGACTAGCTGCGCAAATGCGGGACTTCCCCGCTAGGGGTATCACATTCACAAAAATCAAGTTCTAGTCCCGCTAGGGGTAATCAAATCAGTTGTGAAATGTGACTGGTTTCATGATACAAATAGGAAAAATTACCTAAACATATCGCCAAAATAACCCCAAATGTGTAATTTTTCTGCAGTCCGCACATGTGTCATTTTTCTGTATTATTAGCTATTTTAAAGGGAGATCTTTTATTCACATATTTAGAACAGGTCCCGCAGGGGTTATAATTTCAAACACTTTTTGTGGCAAAGTGGTCCGTTAGCAGTGTCGATCTGGAGCATTATACAATGTAACAATCAGCAGTGACTGGTTTAAACTCATTATCATTGCTAAGGAGGTTTATTAAGAGAACAATAGAAAATGCTAACAATTAAAACATGTTTGCTACTTGAAAAGCTTGAACCCCAAAACCAAACAAACTTCCTAACTGTAATTAAGCTATCTGAAATACAATCACAGCCCAATTGGTAATCAGCGCATTTGACTATTGTTCAGACTAGTCCCCCAGTTAGCCTGGCTGAACTGACAAGGGAATACGCCAGTAACGACACTTGTCATTGTTCACAGACTAACAAATGACTAACGAATCAAAATAGCTTGACTAAGTTCACAAGCTGGACTAGCACCCAGATGTAATTTTCAGGTGTTCGACTAAGGCTACCAAACTTACCAAACTTGACTGAGGTCACATCACGAACTTGTCATTCTCGCTGGACTAAAAAGTGTTGACTAATGCCTGTGACAAAATGAAAACATTACCGTGTATTAACAGAACCGTAAAATTATACCCGCGAAAAGAATCGCTCTTGATTGGCTCAACTTGTTTACCGGTCAACACTTTCATGCACTGCACATGCAATCCGAACTTGTGTGTCGATGGAATAGCCTGTGCTCCGGCTTGGATTTTCAGGTTGAAAAGGCGCTTCAAACTGCAGAATCAATGTGATCGCCCATGGAAGGTGGGTGACATCAGGACGTGAGTTTTTTAAATGAAATTATTTTACTTGCCAATAGCTGCAGAAAGAGTGTCCTAAAATGACTTGAAATTAATGTGATGTACGTACGGTAATGGTTATGCATTGTCATAGTAGTGTAACGGGATTTCCTCTTCACACGCAAATATCCATGGTATTTAAAATACGAAGTGTTTCGGTTTAGCCGTATACGGACCTAACCCCAGGGTCCGGTAGCGTACTATACGGTTTAAAATAGCCGGGAGTTTCGTTAGGCCGTACGCCACCATCCTTAAGGACATCGTACTAATATAATAAAAATGTTTCAAGAGGGCGCAAGCAGGGCACGAGGTTGTTTGGTCTTGAGCAATCGACTTCAAAATATGCAAGTTTTTCCTCTTACGACAAAAAAACAATGTGCATGGTATTAAGACAACAACGACACAGATTCAAATGAAATTGTTGAAAACAATTTTGCGTACTCTTTCGTTTCAAGCAATTTGACTTGCACTGATTTGTACGAAAACAAAGTATGCTGGTTGAAGTACATGTATCGCTCCAAAACACGACCTGTACGTGTTGTTACTGCTATATGGTTGCAATTTGCATATCAATCAGTGTCAATACAGTGAATCGATGGGCAGCTCGCTTGATCCGTGCTACTAGCCGATCATCAGAGTTATTTTATCTGAAAAAATTGTTAATGAAATTTGACACTTATTTTGAAGCCAGGTTGGAATTGGGAAACCATTCTCGGTAACTGTGGATATTACTGCGTGTAAAAAATGCAAATCTGGGAAGAAGATTTCAAAGAAGAAATATAAATCTTTAGCTCGGAACAAAGAACTACAGAATATAGTTAGAGTGGAGTGGATTTAACACAAGTTATGTGTAGGTGTGTTTCGTCACGTCAAAACTGTATAGTCCAGTCAGCTTCATTTAGCCAATAAAAATCCCAGTTTTGTTTGTTCTGCTATTTTTTGTTGCCTCTTTTCAAGTTGTAGAGTCGACAAAAATTAAGTTCCACAAGCGCATAGTGGTATGGGTAAAAGATTGCGGTTCGGCGTTTTTGTGGGAAGGCCATGAGTGACAGTATTCCATATTTCTTTTCATAGGCTCTAAAAAATATCGGGAAAAGTTTTAAAACATTTAGGCCTTCATTTAAAAGAAGTCTTAAATATGCCAAAAAATGTACTTTTGTACGTACTCAGTTTCGTACTAGGCGATCTGTCCCCGGGGTGTCTGTCGAAGTGGTCGCAAGCAAACCGTTTAAACATGTTTTGTATTTTTATTAAAAGGATTTTTAAAAACTTCATTTTGTGTTCAAAAAATTTACGTGAAAACTGTTGGAAAGACGCTATTTTGGAGTATGTACATTGTGAAAATCCTTGGAAAAGAAATAAATTCTGGAATTGTGAAAATTAAGGTTAAGGGGTCGATCGGAAGACAGCATTTTTTATTATGATACTTTTTTATTTCTTATTTTATATATTTGTAATTCAAAATTAATATTAAAAAAAAACACTTTTTAATTTATTATATTTTGTTTCCTCTTTTCCTTAATCTACTTTTATTATTATTTTTTTTATATGAGACGAATATATATTAGTTATTCGTCTCGGGGTGGTGTTATTAATGTCTTTTGCTCTTATAGACGATTATAAATTAAGGTGGATTACCCATTCCGAGGGCTTAAAATATAAACTACACATTGAAAGTGAGGAAGAATTACCTTTCTGTTGGCTTTTTGTGGAGACAATCGGAGCTTCCGTTTCAACAGGGGGGTTTAGTTATGATCGACAATGTACTTCTTCAAACGAAAATCTCTTATCATATTTAATTGTTTCCACTCTAAAAAAATATATATAAAAAGTAATAAGAGCGATGGTAAAAAGCAAAATTTAAAACATACTTATTGGGCTATGCCTTGTACTATAATAATTCGCACTTGCTCCAGGAAGAATTTTGGTGCACAGATGGGAAGTCCAAAACTCCGTGCGATCCTAATCCTAAATTGCTTATATTTCAATGTTGGTAAACATAGGCGAATTTCGTATTGCTCCTATACGAAAGTAGACAAATTGCACAATTTTTGTACCAAAGAAAAAATTTCTCAGCTTCATCCTTCTAGATGGGTGATATTTTTTTTATGGAAAAGCTTTACATAAGAGGCAAAAATACAGGACTTTCTATTTTAGAGACACCCGATATGTAAAATCTTTGTTTGCATCACATGGTCGTTACCATGAAGTGGGGGGTGCATGATCGTCGTAGTATGACTGTGTCCGGCTCTATATAACCACCACTGTGGACACGCTCCCGTACGTATAGCCGTATACGGCACCAACCACAAAGCCCGTTTTTTGGTTAATAGACCGTATACGGCTAACCGGGGGGAACCCCGGGGGTGAGGTAGCAGTTACGGCTAGGGGAAAAACTCCTTTAAAATAAGTGTTGATGGTGAACTTATAAGGTTCGCTGACCCCCCTGTGTCGCGTACTTAAGGAAAGTGACTCCCCCTTTGTGAG
The DNA here is from genome assembly GCA_023653785.1 of Ophioderma brevispina. Taxonomy (NCBI): domain Eukaryota; kingdom Metazoa; phylum Echinodermata; class Ophiuroidea; order Amphilepidida; family Ophiodermatidae; genus Ophioderma; species Ophioderma brevispina. The sequence continues at coordinate 18,275 of JAMKCH010054741.1, read as the reverse complement.
TGCCGATGAAAGTTTGCATTTCAGCCTGCTGATTGGTCGAAGTGTCATATGACTGGACTGTTGCTTCAGCGTAGGGGGGAGTTTGGGCGAGCACGAACTGGGAGACGGAACTAGCTCGACTATAGACTATGGACGACTTCACAACGTACTTAGGATGTATGGACTTTATTGACGAGGCTGGTGTGGTGTGGAATACATCGAAAATGAAGACACTTCAATTGATATTATGATAGCGAGTAAATGATATTGTGTAAAAGCTGTGGTGGAGGAAAAGAGCTTTTCAGCAAACTTCCAGCGACTTCTTGCTTTCATGTTTTACGATGCGATGGAAGACGTTGTTAATTTTTATCCGTAAGATATACATAGGGCCAAATAAACAAGTTGTCTCCATGTTCAAAAGTAATTTTGAGAGATTAACTATGGCGACCCGGGGGGGGGCTCTGGATTTTTGTCGAGGTATACCCATGCTCGCTTCCAAAAAAGACGGGGACTAGCCGCAAGCGGGACTACGCTAGGGGTATTCAAATTTCACAAATAATCAAGTTCTAGTCCGCTAGGGGTATCAAACAACAGTGGTGAATGGAATGGTTAAATGATTTACAAATAGGAAAAACAATTAACACACCTAAACATATCAGCAAAATAACCCCAAATGTGAGAATTTTCTTGCAGTAGCACATTGTGTCTTTTCTTTTTTAGCTATTTTAAAGGTATAATCTTTATTCAATATTTACGAATAACAGGCTCGCAAGGCGGGTCTGAATTTTCACTGCAAATTGGTCCCGTGACAGTGTCGATCTGGATGCATACAATGTACAGTCAGCAGTGACTGGTAAAACTCATTCATCATGCTAAGGAGGTTATTACAGAGAACAATTTAGAAAAGGCTATCAACATTAGAAACAAGTTGCTACTCTGGAAATAAGCTTCTGACCCCAAAACCACACAACTTCCTAAACTGTAATTCAGCTACTGAACTTACACTCACAGCCCAAATTGGTAATCAAGCGCATTTGACTAATGCTCAGACTAGTCCCCCAGTTAGCCTGGTGACATGCAAGAATACGCCAGTCACGACATTGTCATTGTTCACAGACTAACAAATGACTAAAGAATACAAAATAGCGTGACTAAGTTCACAAGCTGGACTAGCACCCAGATGTAATTTTCAGGTGTTCGACTAAGGCTGACCAAAACTTACCAAACTGACTGAGTCACATCACAAAACTTGTCATTCTCGCTGGACTAAAACGTGTTTTGACAAATGCTGCGACTAAATGGAAAAAAATTACTCTGACTAACAGAAACCGTAATAAAATTATACCGCGAAAGATCGTTCTTGATGGGCTCAAACTTGGTTTGCGTTCAAATCATGCACTGCACATGCAACGAACTTGTGGTGTCGATCGAATAGCTGTGCTCGGCTTGGATTTATCGTAAGTTTGAAACGTGGAGACTAAAACGCAGATATCACTATGTGCTCGCCATGGAAGGTATGTGACATGACGTGAGTTTAAATGAAATGTTTTTAATTGCAAATAGCTGCAGAAAGAGTGGTCCTAAAAAATGGACTTGAAAATGTGATGTACGAACGGTAATGGTTATGCATTGTATAGTGGGTACGGGATTTCCCTCTTCACACGCAAATAATCCATGGTATTTAAAATACGAAGTGTTTTTAAGGTAGCCGTATACGAGCTAACTAACCCCAGGGTTCGGTACGCCGTATACGGTAAAATAGTCCCGGAGTGTTCCCGGTAGCAGTACGCACTATCCTTCAAGGACATCGTGACGCCCTAAGATAAAACAATTTTCAAGAGGGCGCAAGCCGGTGAATGAGGTTGTTTTGGTCATGAGCATTCGACTTCAAAATATGCAAGTTTGTGCTCTTTACGAAAAAAATGTGCATTGTTATTAAGAACTCAACAACGACACAGATTCAAATGAAATTGTTTGAAAACATTTTGAGTCTCTTTCGTTCAAAGATTTGCCTTGCAACTGTATTGGTAGAATAACAAAGTAGTATTGCTGTGCTGTGAGTACATGGGATCGCTCAAAACACGACTGTACGGTGTTGTTACTGCTATTTGCGTTCTAATTTGCATATCAACAGTGTCAATAGAGTGAATCGATGGGCAGCTTGATACGTGCATACTAGGCCGATCATAAGAAAGCTCTATTTTATCTGAAAAATATTTATTGTTAATGAAATATTACCGAATTATTTATGTGAAGCCAGTTTGGATTGGGAAACATCTCGGTAAATGTCGGATTTTTCCTGCGTGTAAAATGCAACTTGGGCAGTTTTCAAAGAAAAATATACAATCTTTAGCTCGGAACAAAAGACCTAAAGAAATAGTTAGAGTGGATTTAACACAATTATGTGTAGGTGTGTTTCGTCACTTTAAAACTGTATATCCCATTCCGCTTCATTTAGCCTACATACAAAAATCCGTTTTTTTTCTGTTCTGTATTTTTTACATTAAATCAATTCTAACTAATTTTAAATAACAAAATTGTAATTTCCAAAGCTGGCATCGTGGTAAAAAGATTTGTGCGGGTATTTGGCGTTTGTGGGAAGGCCATGAGTGGACATTTTTCTCCATATTCTTTTCATAAGGCCTAAAAATCATAGTGGAAAAGTGAAAACATTTTAGCCGCCTTCATAAAGATTTCCTACATAGGCATAAAAATCTGTACTTGTTGTTACCGTTACTCGTTCGCTTATATAGTCGATCTGTCCCCGGGGTCTGTCGCAAGTGGTCGCAAAAGAACCGTTTTAAAAACTGTTTGTATTTTTATAAAGGATTTTTAAAACTTCATTTTTTGTGCGGTCAAAAAATTACGTTAAACTGTTTGAAGACGCTTCGCCGCTATTTTGGGGTAATTACATTGTGAAAATCTGAAAGAAAAAAATTATGGACTTGTGAAAATTAAGGTTTTAAGGTGATCGGTGAGACAGCATTTTTTATTATGAGACTTTTTATTCTTTATTTATATTTTGTAATTTCATATTTTTTATTTGTCACTTTTTTAAATTTATGATATTTTGTTTCCTTCTTAAGTCCTTAATCTTACTTTTATTTATTTCTTTTTTTTATATGGACGAATACATACGTTGTTATATTCGTCTGCGGGTGTTATTAATTTTTTTTGTCGTTTGGCTCTTTTAGACGATTTATACATTAAGGTGGAATACCCCTTCAGAGGGCTAAAATATAAAACTACCCATTGAAAGTGAGGAACGGAAGAAATTACCTTTCTGTTGCTTTTGTTATGAGACAATCGGAGCTTCCGTTCAAGAGTTATGATCGCAAAAATGTAACTTCTTCAAAATGCAATCTCTTATCATATTAATGTTTCACCACTTAAAAAAAGTATATCACAAAAAGTAAATAAGAGAGATGGATTAAAAGCAAATTAAAACAACTTATTGACCTATGCATTGTACTAGAATAACTCGCACTTGCTCCAGGAGGAAGGATCGTTGGTGCACAGATAGGGAAGTCCAAAAACTCTGACTGCTGCTTGACTTTTCCTAATTCCTAAAGTGCTTATTATTTGCAATGTTTAAAAAATCATGGCTGAATGTTCGTATTTGCTCCTATACGAAATGAGAATAGAAATGCACAACTTTTCTGTTACCAAAGAACCTTCTAGGCTTCATCCTTCTAGATGGGGATATTTTTTTTATTTGAAAAAGCTTTTAACATAGGGCAAAACAAAATTTAGTACTTTCGATTTTTTAGAGAAACCTGATATGTGAAATTCTTCATGTGACACTCACGGTCGTAATGAAGTGTGGCATGGACGTTCCTCGTCACGTTATGACTGTGTACGGCTATATAAAACCGATCCAATGTGGACACGCTCCGTGCCGTATACGGCTACCTAACACAAAGACCGTTTTGGTTATATAGCCGTATACGGCTACGGAACCACGGGGTTAGGTAGCCGTATAGGTACGGAAACACTCCCTTTAAATAGTGTTGATGGTTAACTTAAAGGTTCCTGCCAACCTGTGTATGCGGTTTCAGGGGAAGTGACTCCCCTTGATGAGTGCCGATGAAAGTTTGCCCGCCCCCCTTATTTCCAGCCGACTGATTGGTACGCGAAGGTCATATGACGGGACTGGGCTTCAGCGTAGGGGGAAGTTTGGGCGAACGGGGGAGACGGACTAGATCGGACATCTAGACATGGACGACTTCACATTCTCTCTTCTACTAGGATGTACCTTGACTTTATTGACGAGTGGCGTGAATACATCGAATGAAGACAACTCAATGGATAGTATGATAAGCCGAGTAAAATGATACTGGTGTGTTGTAACAGCTGTTGTGGAGAAAGAGCTTTCAGCAAATTCCAGAGACTCGCGTTTAATGGTTTTTACGACTGCGATGGAGACGGTTGTAGATTACGGTCGACCATCACATGCGCTGATGCAATTGCATTGTGAACTTGTTACGAATCACAATTTTCGCCATGACGTGGAGTAGAATTCAGCCCAATTGGTGTACTTTCAATTTTACATCCAATCGAGTGATTCTGTAACTATGCAAGGTTATCGACGACGCGATGATGACGAGCGAGGACAACGACGGCGAACACTATGAGCTCAGGACTTTACTCGGATTGATTCGCTAGTGCACTAAAATTTGCGGAGGCTGGACACCTAGGGGTGGGGGTTGGGGAGGCGAACAGGGGATCTAAGTAAAGTTTATATCTTCGACAGCGATGGAAAGGATTAGCTTTGATGAGTCAACAAGAAGACGCATCGACATGCGGACGAAACTTTTGACCAGGTGTGAGTTTTGTGAGTTTTGATGATATTGGGAGTAGGTTTTGATGTGTTGTGTTGCTTGCTGGGGGGGGGGAGAATGATGATTGGAAGAGGTGATTTAGGAGGTTGCTTGGAATTGGTTGAGGAGGTTCTGTAGGTCAAATTGGGATGGGATCAAATTTGCACGTTTTTGGGTTTATTGAGTACAGATTGGGGAGTATTGAAATAGAGTCATAATTGAGGTTAGATTAACCAAGAGGGGTCAGGGTTCAAAAGGGGGTTTGGAGTTTTGTAGTTTTTGTTAACGTTTGATGATGCAGAAGGCCGCATGAGATTTGTTGTAACATCGCCATACTGTGCGACGTGCATGTACATGTAGCAGATGAAAGCAAATAAAATGTAACTCAAGTTTTTGTGTAAATTCATTGATTTAAAATGTGTTGGGCTTCGTTCCAAAAATGAAGGGCGGCAACATTTCATCATTCAGTCTTGGAAGGACTTTGAAATTAGTTAATTTTCAGTTCCAAAATCATTCCCAATTTGAGGTATAGGAGATTCAATCCGTTTTCATGCCCAAATTTGGTTGTATTATGTGCAAGAGTTTTTAAGTATAGAGCCAAGTTTGAACAAAAATTCACATGTTTGTCATACAGCGGAATTTCTGTCAAGTGAGCTACCAATGTTGAGTATATTTTAGTGTGGTATTGTATGAGTGAGTTGAGCTGCTTGCTGTTAAAGTAAGAAATGCTTGTGCAAATCACGTTCTTTTTGGACCTGATGCTTTAGAAGGTGTCAAATTTATTATTTTATTCTTAAATTAAATTTTAAGTTGTTGTGATTGATTATAGTGTTGCGGATCAGACAGTGTAGTCTGTTGTGAACTGTTGACAGTTTCCAGCAGGCTCCATGTAAAATGCATATTTTCATGGGGGATTTATAGTTAACATTGCTCCACAAAATAGATATGAAGGATGCCCATGGGTCAAAATGCAAGGTAGGTACTGCAAGCTTTTTAAGTGGCAGTTGTGTGTTAAGTTCAGTGGGGAGATGGCCTCCCCGCCGAGGATGTTGGAGTGTCAAAAGTAAAATGTCATTTTGTGCATTAACTTTGAAAAAAATAGTGGCACTATAGTATATTCAGAGTCTTTACTACAATTTTGGCATATTCAAATTTGGTTCTTGGACAAGTCATTAGAAAGTTCTATGATAAGATGGTGTGTGAAAGATTGTAGTGAAAGTGGGAAGGGGTTTCAAATACCTGTGTATTATTTTTGTCGTAGTTTAGCATTAGATTTAGATAGAATTATGTTTGTTGGTTGCTAGAAAGGAAGCCTGGGTGTACACTAGGAGTGTCCGGGTATTCAGAACTGTTAAGGTGGTTCCTATTTGAAAAAAATGCACCTTTCGAATGGGGGGGGGGTATTCAAGTGCAGTTTTTAAAGAAGTTTAAAAAAAAAAAAAAAAAAAAAAAAATATTTGCTTATCTGGCCTTTTACAAAAAATACACCAAATTATAAGGGATATTTATTTGAAATGATTAATTTTTAATTACAGAATTTGGATTGGATAAATTTTATCACACGTGGTGTGAAGTCTTGCTATGGTAGAGTTCAATGGCCGGGACTTACTGTGAATGTTGTTTACATGAAAAATATGGGCTGCAATTTGCGTATAAGTGACAGTACTGGTTGAGTTTGAAAATGGGTAATGTCATTTTATGTAGATTGCCATATACATGTTATAAACCATTCAGGACAGAACAGGAGGGCCAGTTTGATCAATAAATTTGTGTTCATGTTGTTTGTGTGTAGCTTTGTTAGCTGGTTCCTCGTGTTGAGAGTGCTGTGAAGAGAGTCAGATTGCTGTTAGTTGCAGTTATTATTGAGCTTAATGGGGAGTAGAGATTGAGTGTGGTGCTAAGGTTTGACGCGTTGATTAATGCGGTGCGAGTTGGGTACTAGTATTGTGTGAGTAATGCAATTTGAGATGCGAGTTATGGTTTGACGAGTTCGGTGATGAGTGTGAATTGTGTGTAGTATGAGGTGTAGGTGCAGTGACCTTGGTGTTGAATTGTGCGCATTAGGTGTTGAACTACTAACGATTTTTGTGGGTGGTTTTGTAGGTAGTTTATATTAAACTCGAGGGAGAGATGTAGGCGAGTACAGGTCAGAGAGGAGATAGTGGAGACGCAAATGCGCGGGTCGAATAATTATGAGGGGTGATTGGCCGTTGTGAGTTTGCAATAACAAAATGTAGGAAGTGGGTAGACGATTCCCAGGGGCGGGCACGGTTGTTTGTTGAGCCGGTTTGTAGGTGCAAAAAATCAGTGTTTAATTAGGAGTTCAGGTTCCGGTCCAGAGAGGAGGAGAGGAGGAAAAATGATTTGGCATATGAGACCGTTTTCCCAATAGTGGGAGGGGGAAGGGATGCGCTGGTGGCTTAGGATGCTGCCAGGAGTTTATTTAGGCGAGGTAGATGGGACATTCAGTCAGTTACTAGTTGTGAGTTATCGTTGGATGGAGGAGTTTGGAGAGCCGAGTGGGTTAGGGTAGGACAGGAATTATTGGTGTGAGGGTGGTTTGTGAGTCTGGTTTCGGTGAGCGAGAGTTGTTTGTGGTGTATGTCCTTGGTGAGTTAGGATTTCTTGTAATGAGTTCTTGTAGGGGAGGGTATGAGGGGTATGAGGGTGAGTTAGTGATGAGTTCACTGATGAGCATGAGGGCTGTTGGTTTGGGAGTTTGGATTGGTGAGTTAATTGTTCTTATTGTAGTCTTGTGTGTTTACTGTTGATCATGTTTGGGTTTCATTGTCGGAAAAGGACAGGTCAAAAAGAAAAATGTTGCCTTCGACTTGACGACATGGACTCTTGGTGAGACTAAACTGGGAGAACTGTAGCTACTTAGGGTTTCATGAGACATTAAGGATATGAAATTAGGGATTTTGGATGTACCATATTAAGAAGAACTCTCAAAAATAAGAGGGGCTCACAGTGATTGATATCTTAACAAAAATAGTCATTTGGTGACAACTCAAATGAGAATGAGTGATAACCAGTATAAGTTGATGGTGCCTTTTCCCTCCAGTTTTGAGGAGCTGAGTGTACTTATTTCAAGTAATGAGTGAATTATAGTAGATTCATGGATGATGGTGACCTTCCTCAAATTGGAGATGATTGTAATTGCTTTTAATGCATGATTTTAGTGAATTTGCGTATTTATGATGATGATTGACATGGAGTCCCTGACATAAAAAAAAGAAAGATAAAAAGAAAGATGATGTATCAATTTTTTATAAAAAAATAAGTAGATCAAAGTTAAAAATATGTGCATGTGTTAATCTTTCCAGGTAGCAAACGGTGGATTTCTGTTGCTGCCAACTTACCCACGGTTTTTGGCTATTGCAGTCCAAATTATAGTAACAAAATGTGTGTCGCTTTTGCGGCGCAGCAGTTTTGCGTTTTATACCAGTTCCGCCGCGAGCCGGCCATTCCCTGCTACAGTAGCCTAATACGGCTGGTGATTATAAGCTAACATACATGGGCGCATTGAATGGTCGTGATGTTAGCGGCAAGAAGATTATAATCACTGTTAGTGATGGTTCATGCGCGGGTTAGAGGTACTTATTGTTAATTCGAAATGCATTTTTTTTTTTTTTTTTTTTTTTTCAAATTTTTTCCTGAAAAGTTTGTCAGGCTTGAGTCATCTGTCTTTCAGATGTATCAATAGAGGCTGGCACCGCCAATGTAATTGACACATCAGTCGTGGGGGGGCACCCTAACAGGAGCCAGGATGTCAAAATGGTGACCTGCAGTTGTGCTGTTCTTTTGAGCTGCACGGCTATAGGGATTATCGCCGGGATTAGTTTTTGCCGCGAAGTGTACTGTTTTTAGTGACCCGTAGTATGAAGATCGACCCCGCCATAAACTTGACCAACAAAGCAAGACCGCCGTGAATCGCGGCCTTGTGATTGGTTGAGTAGTGCGTTCGAACTGCGCCGATTGTAGGCCTATGCTGGCGTCTGTACAATACGTGCGTGGGCGCTGCATTTACGCTACCCACAAAAATAATCCAAGAATAATAGTGTCTATAAAATACGAGACTGGACGCCCCTCATTTCCACTTGTCAAAAATCATGGAACCCAAGTACCGTGTTCCCCTCTCTTTGCGTTGCATAATTTTTGTACCAATTGCATTCCCGAAAATTCTTGCGAAGAGCTGAGCACGCGTGAGAGTTCTTCGACCTCGCGTCTAGGGTTGGTTTAATTTTGTCCTATCCCAAGGGTAATTAATTTTGTTGGTAATATTTAAACCTGCACCGTTTTCATATTTCACCTTGTACCTAAAATGTAGTTGGTCCCTTATTGTTTCCCTTGGAATGGTACATCATTGCAGTGTTGGTATAGTGATGCAATTGAGGTGGCAGGTATACATTGTTTCCCCTCCCCACCCACTCTCAAAATTTAACAACCTTGAAAAAATAATAAAATTAAAAAAAAAAATCTGTGGAAATATATTTATCATACAAATTATTTTTCCCGCATTTTCATTTTTTTTTTGTCTAAAGGGATTTTATGGCCATGCGTTTGAACTCGACACCCAAAAAGGGTGGCGGAGTCACATTTTTCACTTGTGAGTCGTTTATGTTTTTTTTAATGATTATCTTTTGGATAGTAGAAAGAGATATGGCAGTAAATTTGGTATCAAATGAAAGCTGAAAACATTAATTATAAGTATGGAAAGGTTTCATTGAGGTATCTTGAACATAGACAGAATGGTCATCTTCAATCAATTGACGAAAGTCGGGGGTGGTGAGAGGAGCGTTGCTCATTGAGGATGGACCTTTTAGCGGTTGGCGCTCATGTACACAAATCTCTATGGGAAATGTACTTTTTAGTGCCTTGACGTTGCAAAATATGTGTTTATTTCTTTAAATCAATTGTTTTTCAACGCAAATTTGGATCAATATAGAGCTGAAAGTGTATGTCTTTATTGTTTATGTATTGTAAAATTTTCCTAAAATAATACACTGCTGTAGGCACTGTAAGGACTGTCACTAGTATGTTCTCAATAATAGGGCCTACATTATTTAAATACTAATAATAACAGTAAGGAAATACGTTCAGTCCACGTATGATTTATTTAAAAACCACTGCAACGCAATGAACCTATAATTAAATGATAAATACATATAGCTATTAGACAGATGCAAATGCATAATGATTTCTTTTTGCTTCATGTTAACATTAGAGATGGCGGTTTAAAAATTAATTGAAGAGAAAGAACTGAAAATGCAGTTGATGAATTTGGTCACCAAACCAATATCCACCTGGCACAAAGGTAATCACTTGCTCATTATTATGAGCAACATCAGTCAGGCAATCCTCATCAGTACAAACCTACAAAGCTACTGAGCAATGTACCAAAGGATGTATCATGTATTTTGGGATTGAACTTATTAAATCTCGCCACGCCACTTTGTCAAATTCAGACTATACCGATATTTTGTGTGCCATTGCCATGTGAGAAAAACAAAAACATTCAAATCTTTCTAAGATGTCCTGAATACTGTAATGAACTTACACATAACTTGTGTTAATAGCTGTACAGTGTATGGACATAAGGAAAAAGTTTAAATTTGCCTGGTTGACATATTAGGATGTGATCTATACGTTTGTAATTTTATCGTAAACAGTTGAGTTACAATCGCACGGCTTCATCATTGCTCTCTTGTAGTCATGAGTGACTTGTGCAAAACCACTTTTATTTAACTTTCAACATCAGTTGAAGAAGTTTACACCCTTCTTAAAGGAGAAAAGCAACAACAAGTATTATGACCACCACGACCCCCGAACAATTACCCTTTGGGAGGATGGTTATTGAAGTCTATTGAAGGTGCGACCCAAAAAAACGCCTGTTTTTATTTTGGTCATTTTTTGAAAAAGTTATATCATTTGGGAGTGACGAACCCCCCTACATTATATATTGCGGAAAAGGCCTAGTCTTCAGCCTGCAAAGAAAAATGACATCAAATCAGATACAGGTGTAACACAAAGTTTTTGACATTATAAAACCATGGTCACTTTTCAGTTGACATTTGCCCATTAAACATAAAATTGGTGTTGCATTAGAACCTTACACCTGACATTGTTTCTGAGTGTTTTTTGGATTCCTTGTTCAATTTCTGCAGAAAATGTCTACGTTTATTGTAGTGGGGGGGGGTAATAAAGTTTGAAAGATATGTTCATTTGAAGGAAAAAACGTATTCGCCAAATTTCAAAATGGGTGTGTGACAAAAATTCGGCGAGGTTAAAACGCATATGGCCTTATAATAATAAAGTGTAATTTTGGGGAAAGCAAAACTATATGAAAAAAAATTGTCATTTTGATTTAAATGTCTTAACATGAATTCCAAAAAAATGATAGCTTCTTAAATTACTGTTTTTAGATTTTGATTTCCACCTTTTCCTTCCTGCACCTTTTAATCATGTGCACATTGAGTTTGATGACAAGGATATCAGCTTCATTAGTAAAGATGTTTGACTAGGTTTACATGACATTAGTCATTTGTTCTAGTCAGCTCACCCTGACTAGCTTCAAAATGGTTTATAGGCTAATGATTTAGTCGGCGGGTGACACCAAATGGACTAAGCAAAATATAAATTAGTCGATCAAAAATTTTATTGTCAAATACTAGTCATTCATGATGGACTAGGTAAAATTGCTAGTCATGTGTGACTGCTAGCACTTGATAGAATAGGAAACTAGTACGTGCAAGACAGACTAAATTAAATTATAGTTGAGACACAATTGACTAACACGGTCATTAGTCGTACTTGACACCCATTGGACTGAATTTTTTTTTTTAGTCAGCTAACCAATTTGGGTTGTTTGTGAGTGTAAGCAGCTCATTTGCCAGTTTTTTCAGCGACAACCCGGTATACAAAATCAGACGGGACTTTGATTAATCCAGGTCTAACTCGCATGAAGGATCCACGTGGGAGGTAATACTTAATGAGGACCGTTCACCAATTGCCAATGAGTTTAATCCAGTCACTGTTGAAGAGGTCACCAAGGTGCTTATGTCAAACTCCATCAAAAATCAGTTCCTTAGGACACCATTCCATGGTGTTACTTAAGGAGGATGTTGCAACTCTGGCTGAGCCATTAACATGATCATTAAACAAGTCTTTCCGCACTGGTGGTTTCCCAGCTAAGATCCGGGAAGCTGCTTGTGAAACCATCTTTCTCAAAAGCCTTCCCTAGACAAAGAGGTGCTCAAAACTATCGCCCTTGTTGTGTCCATATTAGCTGCGTGTCTAAGCTCATGGAGAAAATAGTGTTATGTGTCCAGATCCAGATGATTAAAGGATCATCTTGGTCTCAATACGTGCTTAATATGCGAAGTTTTTCAGTCCAGCTGACAAGAACGACACAGCACTGAAACGGAACTTCTGGGCGTTCGTCCACAGACCACCGATATCCTCAATGAATTCACAACAGGAAGGCAGTTGCTATTGTGCTGCTAGATCTTTCTGCAGCATTTGATACTGTTGGTCATGCCATTCTTTTGGATAGGTTACGTTGTGATACCTTTTCAAACACTTCATATTTTGTGTATTATCCGCCTACAAGTGGATTTCGGTTCTTCCTGCCAGAACCTGCTCTGTTTGTGCTTGTGCGCATTGCGGGATTGCAATTCTGCAATACAGCCCATCATCTCCCTTCTCGGTTGTCTTCCTCGGGTCAGTGGTCTTGGGTGCTTTGCGCCTCAGTCTTTTTCATTATTGTTACTGTCCATTTACCTGTGTATACGCTTATTTCGTCCATTGTTTAATGTTCTGGAGCACAATATGCTTACCCACATGGTAGTGATGCTGATGATGTACAGATCTATTTGACATTTGATCTAAGATGATGGTATGCCACACTGAGTCAAAACAGACTCTCTCTTTTTATTGAAGAAATCAGTGAGTGGATGCGCCTGTTGTAACAAACTCAATTGAATTCAATGATGAAAAAGACCCAGAATTTTGCATTCCGAATGTTAGCCTATTACACAAAATCGCCTCAAAGATATTACCATCAGGGTCGGGCATTCCAGTGGAGGTTTCAACCAGTCCTTGTAGGCACAATTAGAATTTCCCTTTTCCTGGTGTCGTGGTTTCTTGCTCTTTCACCTTGACAATCTGTCCTACTGGACTCCCCTTTTTTTTCTCGCCATTTTTCTTTCACATGTAAGGTCACTGTCATTTTATCAGTTTTTTTTTTCCCTTGCCCGCTTTAATTTTCACCGTAGCAATATTATCAGGATTTTCGCCCGCTTTATCACATGGGTGTCAGATGTTGTCATTGTCATCTAGTCTTCCCCTGTTCACCCGACCTCTTTATCTCCTTATTGACTATGCCCATTCCTTTTGTATGAATGCGGCCAGAGATCGGGCACAAACTTCAGATTTTTTCCAGTTGAATCCGAGCATGCTCTTATGGCTGGTGTTTCAGATGGATAGAAGGTAATCCTATTGCTCTACCACCACACTCCGGCTAAAGAGCTCATTTTGGCTACCACACCATTAGTGAGCGCGTTTTTGTCTTTAAGCTATGTGTCTTTACCATTACACAGTTGTGCTTTTCAATTCGCTTTGACATTGCCATACCCCCCCCTTTTTTTCCTTATTGCTTTTTTGAAAATCACCTGCTCGGTGTAGTCTACTGTTCCTGGCAGGCCAGGTGTGTGTGTGAGTTCCCTGCTCAGATTGAGCCAAGCCTTCTCTTTTGCATCCCTCACGGTTTCCCGCATACCAAAATTGTCATGTGGTCGTGCCACCCACGGCACGTTTGCATTAGCATACCTGCTTCTCGGCCCCTAGCCTATGGAAATCTCCTTGGCCTTATCGCTGTTACGCCCACCTACCACAGTCTCCATGTTTCATCTGTTTAAGAAGACTCCAAAATTTCCCCTGTCCCTCTGATTTCCTATCTTCCAATTGGTCTGTATTGTTGTCACTTTTTTCAGGGTCCCGGTTCCTGGCTGTTTAACACTCCCAACACTTTTCACCCTTCTTGGCGGTTTATGATCACACGTTTTCCCGGTTTGGAGTATTGTATGGTTCTTAAACCTTTTGCGTTTTTTTTAACTTCTTGCCTACGTCGCTTCTATGACCAACCACCTCACTGCCTTGCTCTCGTCTCACGACCTTTTCTCCTTGCACCCACCCCTTTATTTTATCACTAACCCCTCGGCCCCCACTAACTTCACTTCCTACACCCTTGCATAACCTCCTTTTTCCCTTGTTCCAAATTACCCTCCATACCTCTTGCTTTGAAACGCCATTAAAAGACTTCCCTCGCGCCCCTTTTTACATTGTTGGTTTTGCAACCCCCCTCTCATCGATATCCTGAAGAAGTCCAGATTTTCAGTGGCGGCGCAAGACCCTCTTGTTTGGTCTGGCAAAGTTGAAAATCTTGTTGGAAGGTTGCCGGTCAACAAGTGAAATTCTGGGCCGGCGCCCCGCCCCCCCCCCCGGGGGGGGGGGCAAAATATGGAACATTGGACAACTGTTTACACAATTTTGGCCCAAAATCGCTGAAATTTTGCCCCCAAATCACTGAACTTTTGCCCAAAATCCTTCATTTTCTTTTCCACCAGGGGGGGGCGGGCAAAACCTGGGCCGGGGCAAGAAAAAAAATTTCGGGGGCGGACCAATTGCCCCCCCTCCCCCTGGCGCCAGCCACTGGTAGAATAACAATTTTTAAGAACAAAAGTGGTTGGAAGTACCCAGTAAACAAAACTTATGAGCTTTGTAATTACCTATGAGACAGACAGTTTGATTCTAGTACGTACTTATGTATTACATGAATATCATAGACTCGCATATGTATACCAGATTAATACATACTTAACCTTAGTGAAAATATGGAAAAGGATCTGAAAATTCAACCTGTAGGCATAAATCAATTACTAAATAGTAAATAAATGCTAATTAAAATTTGAAAAAAAAAAAAAAGAAGAAAAGTACCCCCAAAGAGCAAGTAATACCATAGATTGAAGTGTAATTGTAATTCCACACTGTATTTTGAGTTCTGCTGCAGATTTTGCAAGTTTTTGAAAAATTGTTGACAGTAGACTTTCTGTTTTAGTTTTTTTTTCACAATGTTTTATCCTCTTTTTGTGTCTTCTGGTAATTTGAAGAATAAAATATCGCCAAGGTATGTTGATTATCTTAAGTAAATAGAGGGGATTTACTTTAGTATGACATACATTAAAATGTTTTGCATGACTGACCTCAGACATTTCCTATAGTTTAGGCCGGTTGTTTTTTTTTAAACCAGTTTATGCCGTTTAAACCAGGTTTTTTCACACAACCACATTTCTTGGCACAAAAACCAGTTTTTGCCTGCATACCCCAAGGCAACCCTGGATGTGTGCTTAACTTAAATGTGTTGTTTTTATTGCCTCACATGATATTCATGATATTTAATTATGCAGCTTTTTTGTTTTTTGTAATTTATTTTATAGGTTTGATGTAGTACTTATCTCATAGTAATACAACCAGGTATGTCAAAGATTGAACCATGTTTTAGGCCTAAATAGTATTCTATCTATTTTGTAAAGCGCTTTGACCTTGTGTTTGAAGAAGACCGCTATATCAAATGCCGTTCGACGACTAGTATGTAGTATATATTTTTCACTGAACTCGCCAAAAATTAGTTCCGTTAGGGGTATATTTATCACGAAAAATTGGTTTCCCGTTAGGGGGTCACCGTCAGAAAACCCTGGAACGAGCATGGCGCTACCCCAACAACCCCATGAGAACCCCCCCCCCCCCCCCCTTAAAAAAATTACCCCCCCCCACCCCCCCCGGGGCTATGGAAGTATAATGAAAACCTTATTTGTCATGAAGAGAGTCTTATTTGACTTGCGTTTTTTTTTTTCTTCAAGAAATAAAGCTAAAAATATTTCATATGGTCCAATTTATGAGTTCTTCAACACGCTACGAGACTATTTCAGATATAAGGTGTCCCTTAAAAATCGGAAAGCCTGATGTCTGTGTACTGATGTAAGCTTTCCATCAAAAACATCTCACTCAAAAAAAGTGATTTTGCTAAATTCGAAAATCGAAAAAAATAATCAAAATCCAGATTTCGTATTGGCCTAGGTTGTAGGCACATGAAAAACTCAAGGATTCTCGTTGCCCCTTCCTCACGTTTTGGGTTAAGGTTCAAAACCTTTTTTGTAAATTTTAATTTTATAAATTAATATGTTTTTCAATCCTTGAAATTTTAATGGAGTCACTTTCATGTGATTTTAGAGAGACCTCTAGGGGCGCAATTCATTTTACCAATTAAAATAAAAACCCCAAAGTCTCACCTTTTTATGCGGCTGAAAGTTGATGGGCTCAGGTCACAATATTCGATGTGAAAACAGCCTTATTTTAGTGTAATGTAGTAAAAAAAAATAAAAAACCTGTCCACCACTCCTCACTTTTCAGCGGCCACTGCTACAAGAACCTAAAAACAGTGTTTAGAAGGTGAAGGCCAAGGTGGTGTTTAGGTTTTAATGTTTAGCAATGAACACTTAGGCCGGTATTCGAAAAAAGGGTTCGTGTTTAGCGCGATTTAAGCTAAGTGAACGTTTATATTGAGGTAAACGTATCGCTTCAGTAAACGCAATTCAGAAAGGAGTTTAATAGTTAAACGTAATTTTGAAATCCGCCAACAAGCGTCGAAATTAAAGCTAGGCTTCGGGAGCTATAGTTTGTGTGTAGTTTTAGTGTTGTGTTGTATCAAGTGTACGGCTCATTTGCACTGTCCACGTTGACAACAGCAAGGTGCATATCATTCTCGCCCATCGTGTAGCCCATGTAAACAGACCTCGGGAAGAAGAACGACGGCCGTGTTCTTCCCCCTTTTTACCCCCCCTTCTTCTCGGCCACGAGTTTTCCACGAAAAAAATAATGGTGTCGCACGGGGTTCAATCGTAGGCCAAAGGACGCTTCCTACCGGTTCCCAACATCATAACCTGATTCTCATGCTTAAACAACCCCCCCCCAATTATTCCATTTAAGGACATCTTTAAACCCAATTTCGGGATACTTTACGCATTAAATACAACAAGAAAGGACTGCCATCACCCAGTGAAACTGAATAACCCAATTCGAAACAAACCCGCCTGAAGCACCACGATCATACGCAACGAGACCCGCAAACGTTGGCCCTAGGGCGAGCGCTGCGCGAAAGGGAAGAAAGAGTAAGCAAAACGGCGGTATTTGACGCGAGCGCGCAATCCTAAAAATAACTTTCAATCGCAGCGGCGTACAACCTGGGTTCAATTTATAACGATATCGAAACCCGGGCTATCAACAATGAGATTACCTTAAATTATGACGCTGTTTAAGAATGATAACATTAAACACCTAAACATCACCTTGCCTTCACTTTCTAAACACTGTTTCTACAGTGTACTCTAATAATTTTCTGGACATAGCAAAACGCGGCGGCGATCTTTGGTGTATGCACTACGTGTAGACAATTGTGCGACGTTTTGGCGGGGAAGCTGGCGTAGTTCTATAAACCGAAACCAATTACAGGCAGCGGGTGAAGGAAAGGAGCGACCACTTATGAGTCCTTGCCTGGTTTGGGTTAGATTTATTCCGTTCAAATGAAGCGGTACTCGGAGTTGAAGCGCTTCATGCACCCGCTGCACTTAATGACGTCGTTATAACTGGGCCAAGAAATTAGGCCACACAAAATTGTGGTATTGGAGTAACAAGAATTTTTCAAATAGGGTAGGGCGGTGGCTTTTTCATCGCAGATGTTTATTTTCGTTTTGGGTACAGACTCCTACGTATTGTACGCACCACGTCAGTGTGTATAATCTGATGAGTGGTCCATACGACGTGGGAAGAAAAATATGACTCAGGCGACCCGATCTCGTGTGCCGGTAGGATTCGTTAGTAAGGGTACACCGCGTGTGTGCGACGTTATGTAATTAGTCCTGAAAGAGGAAAGGAATTCCGAGTAGCCGATGTAAAATAGGGATTTGGGATCTGTGATGTCTTGGATTGTTGATGATTTGTTAGGAACTATGGGTACGTGGATGTTTCGCGGAAGGCGCTGAGAGGATGTTATTTGGTGTATACATGCCGTATACATGGCCTGTCTGTTTTGCGTCAAGAATTATCGTTTGCATGATAGCAGTGGATATAGGTTATGTATGACATCATGTATTACATTGAAAAATTACCATGGTGAAATTATCGCATTATGACACCATTGTTGCAAAGAAATGTTAATTGTAATAGATGGGATTATTTGTTTTGCACAACGATAGGGAGAAAAAAAATCAAGGGTTTTGTTCCCGGTCAGTTTATTTATATGACATAAATG
This sequence comes from Ophioderma brevispina, assembly GCA_023653785.1. NCBI lineage: Eukaryota > Metazoa > Echinodermata > Ophiuroidea > Amphilepidida > Ophiodermatidae > Ophioderma > Ophioderma brevispina. Next base: position 110 of record JAMKCH010054741.1, on the reverse strand, counting down.
CTGAAACCCCAAAATTGTGGGGTCATGTTCGCGGAGCCTAATGATGTGCAGTGATATTTTTGGTTTTTTCTTGCACGAAGGAAACTTGTGTGTTGTAGTAGATAGATCAA
>JAMKCH010054739.1:0-23536 GCA_023653785.1 Ophioderma brevispina | reverse complement strand
CTCTGGTAGTATTTTTTGCATTCTCTAACCTGTTATTATGCGATTTGGGTCCTGACGCGTCTGGGACCCCTACTCAAGTCATGTGGCTTCAAATGATTGTTTTAAGCCTGATATTTTGTCGTCATTTTGCCTCAAAATAAGATGGCCAAACTTAGTTTCTGTCTGGATTCCAACCACGCTGTCTATTTGTCATCCTATCTAGGCCTCGATTTAGTATGATTTTAACTCCAAGCTACTATGACCGCACATAAAATATTTTTGCCAGGACGGACGGGTGTCCGTCCCCCTGGCCTTCAGGTTGATGATAAAAGTATGTTTACATAGGTCTCTACTAAGCTCCTTTCGAACATTCATTCTTTTTTTTGTGTCGCCGTCCTTAAGGCAGGAAGACACATAGGGACCACTTTGTCCCTGTAGTTTGTTTGATGTCTGTTTGAACTGCTGTTTGATGTACAAAAAGTAAAATTTGCCTCTCTGGTCCATATAGTTTTGATATTTAAATATCCAAATTTTTGGGTCACAAGGTGTCAGCGTTCATCTGGCCATTTGTTGATGAGGTCCAAAGGTCACATGAGGTCAAAGATCACATAATGAGGTCAAGAGTCATGTGAGTCAGGTTTGTAAAATTGTCTGTAAATGTAAAATATTGACCTATCTGAAAAGTTGAAGTTCAGTTGGAGCCCGCTTGATTCTGGGTGCAACATGTGAAATCCTCATTTGTTGGAGTGAGGTCCAGGGGCACATACCAAGGTCAAAGGTCATTTGAGGTCAATAGTTGTAAAATGGCTGAAAATGTAATTGACCTCATTTGAATTGTTGAAGTTCGGTTGGAACCGAACTTGGTTTGTGGAATGTTTTACTTCAAACTTAACCTCCATTTGTTTATGGGTCAAAGTCATATACCAAGGTCCAAGGTGATGTTAGGCCTACCATTCACAAACCGTGATGCATGCGAACACAAGGCTGTCCCGGTACCTATGTGTTTTTTTTTTGTGTGTATTTTTATGGGTATTTGTGTGAATTGTGTCAACCTGAAAACTTTCTTGAGTGAGCAAATGTTTGACACATTATTTATTAGATTAGTATTTAAATGCTTTTTGTGCCTTTTTTTTTCGGTGTTGATTTTTTTTTTCGCCATCTGGGTCTGAACTAATTCTTTGTTTTGTTGCGGTTGATCTTTTAGGAAGCATTCATGTTGCGAAATGAGCTAGTTTTCCTGCTATGTACTGTAGAAATGCCTACAAAAATGTCTGCATCCAGTTCACTACAGTGAGGTATTGCCAATTCCTATGCTGGTAAAAACCACAACTCATTTCTATAAGGTAGAACTCTGGTACATTTATTCATTTGGCTATAATTGTAATTGGTACTTGCCTGTGTTGATGTTGAGAGTCTCTGTGGATGTAAGATAAAAAAAATTAAAAAAAAAAAAAAAAAAAAATAATTCCCATCTGAAAGATTAAGCTCAGAGATGTTTCTTAGGTGCGGGAATCGTGAAATTTTGGTTTTCGTTGTGGGAGCGGGTACGAAGTTCGCCTGGTTGTGTGGAAAGGTAGGTAAGTCAGAATCACCTTTTCTCTCTTTTGGGACATTTTGGAGACCGGGTACGGGGTGGGAAGGCTATTCAGTGTCTGGTCTATGTGGATGGTTTACATTTTATTGACACAAATGTTTGGGTGCCCTCGGAAATCTCTTGTTGCAATTTTAAATGCATAGCAAAATGGCCAGAAGAATGTGTTGTAGAAAACATGTATCGGTGGAGCCATGCGTATAGAGCATAATCAAAATCTAGGGTCGGTATTTTTTAAGTTTTTAATGTTTTTTTTTTTTAAATCGTGATTAGTGTCACACCTTTTGAACATCCTGTCGTTGTTCCAATGAAACACGCGGATTTTGGCCTTTTTTGGCAAATAATTTGAAAAAATGTGCAGAAGAACAGAATTTAAAAAAAAAAGCGAAAATTAACGACCCCAGAACTATGACCCGGAATACAAAAACAAAAGGACACATTTTATAAACATTCTATATTTTTTTTTTTTAAAAAAAAAAAAAAAAAAAAAAAAAGTGACAATCACCTTTTTTACTGATTTTCTCAAAAAATATGTAATTTGGGAGGAAAATTATCAATATTGATTCCTTGAGTCAATTTCCTTTCTTCAAATACGTAACTTCTTGTATATGTATGAACAATAATTAAGAACATACGGCAAAAAACAATTCCTTGAATTCCGAACTAACAGCCCCCCCTTAACAATGAAAAGTCACTGGTTAAGACTGTACTGCGACTCTAACAGGATCGTATTAATTTAATTCATATTATAAAACCGAAATTTGTTACTTTATGAATTAGACCAAGTTGAGTGTCTTGTGGGTTTAAAGTAATAAAGATTAAAAGGTGTACTTGTATTTTGTGTTAAAAGCACATGGCCCTGTACTAATAGCCTCATACACAGCACCCCAGATTTTACCGGAAAGTTACCGGGTTTGTCTGGAGAAAGGTACTTTGTTCTCATTCACTCTGTGGAACTTAGGGCCAAAAGGTTTGTTTGGATTTTATGAGCAAAAGCGCCCTGTTTGGGTTTTCCCAATATTTAATTTACAACGTAGTATTTCGATGACTTCCTTAAACAAATCACAATCTAGCTCTAATATAAAACGCTAGTTGAAATATTGGTGGAAAATGAATTTACCCTTTAAAAGCATCTAATTACATAAGGGCTTATATTAAAGGTTTTGCAGCGAGAGATTTTGAGGCGCCCAATGTGTTTGGTGTCATATTCGTAGTTTCCGGTGTAGATGGACACTCGGTTAGATTTCTTGCCTTGTGTTTGGCTTCGGGGGTGTCTGAGGGAGAGAAGGAGGTTGATTCTGATGTGCTGTATTTCAATGTGAAGATAGGATGAGTTTGTATTGCTCCTGTGCGGAAGTTGGAGGTTTCGCGATTTGTACCAGAGAAGCATTTCAAGCTTATCCTGGCAGATGGGGTTATTTGTGATGGAAAGCTTTACATCATAGGACAAAAAAAACAAAAAAAAAAACAACAACAAAGTCACTAGACGGGTTCAAAACGGATGGCATTGCCGTGGATCAACTTCGGCGTGTGTTTTCTGGTAAAGGCCATTTTCCGTCCCCTGCTGAATAAAAATGTCGCGGAGACATTTCATTAGGAAATCGTTCTCATACGGGTAGGATGAGGGCTAATGTATATCAAAGTTTTACAACCATGCAATATATAAATTTACAACCATTACAAAAATATAAATTTGAAAAATGTGAGGGAGGCCGCACCATTTTTCAAATGTGCAAGTGTCTCTTAAACAGATGTTATGTCCAGAATCCCAGAGTGCAATAAAAGTTTGATGGATGTGATGCAGCATTGAGCATTTGGATTTCCAAACGATAATTTAGGGAATTTTTACGATGCATTTACTATGGCCGGCCTCGTCGCTAGGACATTATAAAATCCTCGTAAGCCTTGTTCAATAAAGTCTTAGTAATAGGCCTACCGTGATAATTTCTGGGGAAAAAAAAATTAATGACTTCAAAATCGGTCGGGGTCAGTTATGAACCCCAATGCAAAGAGTGAATAAAAAACTGCTAAAGTCTTGATAAAGACTAGCGCTCAGGGTACGCGGACGGTTCCGATAAATTAGGGCCGAAATCAATTCCGTGCGTGCAAAATCCGCAAAATTCGGCCATTTGTCTTTGCTTTTTTCTCGGTATTGTGCACTAAAAACTAAGTTAATGGTGTTTGAGTTTAAAAAAAATGATTTTGTACAAACAAAATAGTAGCTTACGGATTTTTGGTAAGCCTTTTTCCGAACCATATCATGATATGTTTTACCAGTCATTTGTAAAGGGAAATGGATATGGGGATATTTAGGTTATTTACATATCAGCATGTAATAGTTAATGAAAAAATAATGTTATTAATTAGAATTTGATTTTATTATGACTTAAGTTGGCAATGTAGAAAGATAGATGAAGCTTTGAATTATATAAATTAAAGCTGTTACTGATTTTGTGAGGAAAGATATTACTTTCGTCTCCTAATATATGCAGAAATATTGTTAAAGGTCCAGGAAATGCAAATAGAATTGGACGGGCCTTGGGTCAATCTACGAGCGGGCGAGAAAAGCAGTCAATATTTGGGTGGTGATGACATCATTAGTGGGAATATTGTGATTTTTCCCAGGTGACTGGTTGGGTGAGATCTATTCATGCCACTGACTGGAAAATCAATGTTTCATTAATGAGGTCATGGTATTTTAGTGTCTTTTGTTTTTTTGTTGGCTCTGTTATTGGAAGGGGGAATGCGCCGTAAAGATTTGGACTAGTTTATCATCTCATTTAATGGGAATTTAATGGTGTGTGTTAATCCTTTAGGGTAATTGAAGTAGTTTTGCGCGGCTCTCTCATCATCCCATCCTCCTCCCGCGTCCCCCCCCCCCCAACTTCTCAGGTTATCGACCGACAAAAATTATTGGGTGTATTTGTTTTTGCACCACTATCGGCAAATAAAACAGTTTTGCCTGCAACACCCACGTGACGGAATCCTAAATTTGCATTTTAACACTGAGTATAACGTGCCCAAGGGGGGGCTTATATTAGCCACTAGATTAAGGGCAATTGCCCACTCGTGAAAAGATTTTAGAACACTAATTCTTTTGTAATTGGCTAACTTGTCAAAACTAATTAACTTATGACCCTTCAACGATTGGTATGAGTTCAGTGAAAAACTCCCTCGGGGATCTCGGGGGTCCACGGATCCCTTAGGGAACCAACGGAAGTGAAAACCGTAGACACTTAGTCGTAATGTACATTTCAAGATATAGTCCTCGAAATGTGATATATTCTTGTGTCAAGGTGGTCCTAGGAATATAACGAAAATGTTACGTCTCGTGCATGTACATTTCCAGCAAATTGTACTCGTTTTTCTGGTCTCCAGTGTATCTAAGGAGTATCAAGAAATGAAACAAAAAATTACCAAACTGTAAACACCATTTTGGAACAACAGTGTACTTGGAATACGATGCAGGGTCGATGTTCGGACGTGTTCATTTGTCCCGGAAACGGTTTTTGCTCCGAAGGTTATACTCAACAGCTCTTATTGCTGAAAGACTTTGCCCTACGAAAATGCTTATTTCTCCGATAGGTAAATAATCCTAACAGCAATTGGTCCGACAAGGTGCCTTATCCCAAAATCGAAAGTTTTTACTCAGAAGGTTATTGGACTCCGAAAGGTCGTTTCCGAATTTTCGGAGTATCGACCTTTCGGAAATACAAATCTTGCCGAGTAAAAAACCTTATTGTGATTCAATAAGGAATTATACGAAAGGTCATTACTCGAAAGGTCGTTTCTCCGAAATTTCGGAATATAGACATTTCGGAACAAAAACCTTTCGGAGTAAACCTTATTTATTGATTCCATAGACTTTGACTCTAAAGGTTATTACACTCCCGAATTTAATTAATCATTACTCGTTTTTATACATCTTTTACGGGACAGTTTTAGCGAATAAAATCGAAAACCATTAAACACAAAACTGATTTCACAAAATTATGGAGAGCAAACAAGCAAGGTTGCTGGAATTTATGGTACTAATTTTTTGATATCACTGGAAACCTGTAGCTATTTATTGATACCAAATCAAGTGCGAACATAGGGGGTTCGGCAGGGAAAATCTAAGTATAAGTACGAGATCCTGATATACAAGTAGATATTACAAGTGAATACTAAACCATTATAATTAGTGGAGAGCTAGCCCAGTCCAAACATCATTGTTTTACTCCCTCACTAACCTTTTGGTAGTTTGTATGGACCCTTTATATCAAGCTATTTCCGTAGTACTGGCTCCATTTGGTTTGTGTTATCACGTTTTCAATAGGGGCCATTTAAGTTTACACCTGGGTCCAAACTTTTAAAATTACTCCAATCATTTTGAAATATATGCCATATTGTCCCTTCGTCCCCATAGGATCCAAAAATGTAATATTTGACCATCTTGACCAATGGTTTTGGAATTATATGGTAAAAAAGGAAAAAAGGTCAATTTGTCTATTGTACAGGGGGTCAAAAGCGGAAGTTGCTCCAATTTTGTTGAAAATGATAAGAAGTGTTCATCTAGCTTAAGGAGTCCAAATAAGGAATAGTTTTGTAACCATCGGCAATGCATAGTTACCATGTTATGGGACAAAATAGCTAGGTCATAGGTCAACATAACCCATTGGTGTTGACCTTCTTTGACCCTTATCCTCCGTAAGTAAGCATTTAACATAATACAAACTATACGTTGTAGGAGTCCTCTACCTAAGGCCAATCACTTGCATTTATTTAAAAATATAGTCAAATTACTTTTAATGTGACCCCGTAAAATCGAATTGACCTTTTTTTTACCATTTTGAGCCATTTTACCTTATAACTCAAAACCAATGGTCGTAGGTGAGACATTGGAATCCTTATGATTAGATGGACAATATGGGCATCCATTTAAACATGATTGGGCATTTTAAAAGTTTGACCCCGTGTAAACTTATTGGCCCCTATTGAAAAGTGATACCACATTTTTATTGAGATACTACCTACCTGCATTGATGGAGAGGGTCCATACTTAACTACCAAAGTTGTCAATCTTTTTCTGTAGTGGATGTAACGAACGCCTTAATACGGCCCCTATGTTTCTCTCCTCCCTAAATGTCAACATTGATGCAGAGAAACGAACTTTTGGAGTAATGACCGTTCGCAGTTTAAACCCCTTCGGAATAAAAAGATGGTTTTATCCCGAGATGTTTTAAAGTCATATTCCGAAAGTGTCGGAGAAACTACCTTTCGGAATAATGACCCTTATTTCATTTACGGAATAACACGTTCGGAATAAAAAAATCCATCGGAGCAATGAACCTTTCGGAGAATGTCTTTATTTTCGAGAAAGGACCTTTTGGGATTATGACCCTTAGGAACAACACCTTTGGAATTATGGGCTTTCAAGAAAGTGTGTTCTGAGTAACGACCGTTCGGAGAAAAAAACCTTTCGGAGCAATGATACGCGGAATATCGAACTGTTTCCCAGCACCATCGTTGACCTATTACTGTTGAAACGACCGACGCCTGTGCGAATCCGTTCAAGGTGACCCTCCTTAGGTGGAAGATTGCTACGCAGGTGGGAGTTCTATCATAAGTGTGATCGTGATTGATCTGGTCTTGGCGTATCGAGCCAGGCAGTGTTCCATGTCTGTGATGTTGAATGGGGAGATGAAGAGTTTGTAGGCAGCGTGTTTGACAGAAAGGTCGACGAGTGCACAACCTCTTTCTGCCAAGCTGGTAGTGAGTCTTTCACAGTGTTAAATGCAGCAGGTGCTTTTTTTCCACTAGAGCCTTATTAACACCTTTTTATGTGTGCGTGATGTTCTCTCCAAAGCCTACAGGTGCAATGCCTGAAAGCACTGGTAGAACTCAGATGGAGTGGGGCGAAGGCAAGCCATATGGTTCTCTCATGGTCTTGTTGAAGTACTGTGTCCAGCTTCCTTTGTGTGGGAACTTATTGCAACAATTAAGCAGCCAGCCCGAAGGTTTTGATTCAAACGGAATGAAAAGTCAGAGAAAAAATATAACTTTTGCACATTGAATGTCTGCCGGAGACCCGCGCTGCGCGCATGGCCCCAGGAGAGGGATAATTTACTATGGGGGTTCAAATTTTTTGAACTGCTCTAATTTTAAATTGCTTCATGATTGCCCTTCTATAACCAGGAAAAAAAAGTCAATTGGGTCACCTGCGGCGGCGGTGCCTCCTTGCCAGGATATTTGGGAAATAGGCTAAACGGTCATTTGTTCAAGAAAGTCACCCTTTTGCATACATAAATTTCTTTTGTAAAACACATTAAAAAAATTTTTAATGATACTCATTCAAAATAATAAATGCTTTGAATCGGTATGCTTGTATTAGCTTGTTATTTTTGAGACAACGCGCAATGTTTATAAGGTTATACACCACTAACCCTGGCGGCCGTAAGGATAAAAAATCTTGAGTGGACTACTTTTTTGCATGGCATCTGGAAAAAAGTGCTTTAAAATGTCTGTAAAATGTACTAGTTCTATTAAGAAAGTGATGAATTGAAATGTTCCAGGATTGGCATGGTAGGCTGGTATGTTTTCTCCAAACTAAGCGGCATTGGGACAGTGAATTTGAGGAAAGGAAGGAAATTTACTCCGCGGTCATCATTTTCTCATCGATTTGCAAATTACTAGCTTGGCGACTATAGAGAATCTTGGGTTGCCGGTTCTGACATCGGGCAAGTTTGGTGATTCGTAATACTAATTTTTCGTCATCATATGTTCAAATTTGGTTATTGGTGATTTCAGCTTTGTACTTTGGGTGATGTTGTTGTATTTCCTCTGTGAGAGTTTTAAAATGTGAAAGAGAAACATGCTCAAAGTTGCCATTTTTCCCATAGACTACTGTGTATAAGTGAGGTTATGGGTGTAACCTTAAACAAGAAACGTTGTAGAATGCTTGTATTTTGGACAGGACAGGTTAGTATTTTTTTAACGTTTAAATCAATTAACAGTTTTAGAGCTGCGCGCCGTTTGGAGGTGTGTGTGTGTGTTAATGTGTGTTCGTGTGTGTGTGGTGTGTGTGTGTGTGTGTGTGTGTATGGGTGGGTATATTTGTGTGGGTCTGTGTTGTGCGCGTTTGCGAGAGTGTTGTCTTGCGTGTGTGCGTGTGTCATGAGCCATTCTTCAGGAAAGTCACACACGTGACCGAACTTTATTGCGCCATACATGACAAAACAACCAATCTGGCGAACGTGGAAACACAATTTTTGGTTTTAAGTTCAGAACAAACGCTACCAAAAATAATGTTTCCACTTTCGCGGAATGGTTGTTTTGTCACGGAAAAGCAAATATTATAAAGTTCGGTCAAGTGTTGTGACTCCCGAAGAATGGCCCCATACTTTTATTTGGCCATTGGTGGTGAAGAGCACATTTTTACGGTGCATTCGTGATATAGTACCTACTCGTTTTTGCTTATTTCATTAGATCTCTGCAGAGAAGGGTATTCCAAATTTGCAGTTGCTATGTTGCTGCGCAATATTTAGGTCCTGGTTCCCCATAGGCCACTGTCTTATAATTGTTTGTCCGTTTACAGCCAGAAAATCCAAAATTACTATTTTATGGCAGATGTAGATCGAATATTGGACGCAATACAATAAAAGGCACACTGCTATATTGTTACTGTACTATCTTTAGTTCAGCTAATATAATTAGCTCAACTTTTAGGTAAGTCGGGGGTTGAGGGAAGGATCGGCACTAAATTCTCCTTAAGGTGTGAGTGAGAATGAGGCGAGGATTCAAACTATCGCAGTTAAGTAGTGGGGAAAAATGTTTACGTCATAATGGGGATATTTTGGATTTAATGGTAAAGTTCTATGAGCCCATTAAATATATATTAATGTTGTTCAGATTGTTGCGACGATGGACGATGCAAGTTATTTTGTTTGCGCATAGTTTTTCACATGTGGGTTTTTTGTTTTTATACAGTTAAAGTCTTTTGGAAAAACCCCCCCCCCATATACGGCTATATATCATTTCTGTCAGAGAGGGTTCATATTGGCGTACCAATAGACCTCTGTTATCGACCTATACCGTGAACTAATAACAATAGGTTAAGACGAAAAATAACCCTTTAGTGTTAAACATTAAAGTTACTCTCTAGTCACTAGTGATGAAATCAGCCCACAACACTAAGGGAAAAATGGTACAAGTGAAAAAAATTTAAAGGTTGACACGCAGAGATTTTGAAATATATTTTGTTTTTGGGTTATAGCAATTTTTTGAGCAATTAAATATAATCTATCTAGATACTAAGTAGTCACCTAAAATGCTTAAATTCCAAAGTTCTGCGTGCACACACACACAACAAATGTCACTGTAAATGAAACAAAAAGATTAAAAAACTACACATACGATCACCTGTACGCCAGTAACTATTGATGAAGGAAGGAAAAAGCTTAGGAACCGTATTAACCCTCGCCAAATGGGGGGGTGGTTACCACCCCTTCAGATTTCCCCTTTTTGGTGCCAAATATTTAAATGTAATTGTCAGTTGACACTTTCCGGCCTCCTTTTCATCCAAAAGCACACACCACCGTGGATAGGTAAACAGGGTGGGTGATCCCAAGGTGATGGATGGGGGTGGCAAGCACTCACCCCCCTTTTTGGGAGAGAAGTACCACATGCCCAGCTACGCACCGGAATATTACAGGACCAATGATTTTGGTTTATCAATAGATAGCTATGGTCCCCTCTTTCCAGTGCTGACGGGAGGGCACGATCTGCTCGATATGGATTGGGGATTTCAAACGGTAATTTTGGGAACTTTTGCTATAGTAAGGTAGAAGATTAGGCACACCAGCCCGAAGGATGTGAAATTGAGTACAGCTTTTTCTATTGATAGCTTTAGTTCATTAGACCAAGCCCAATCATTTTTGGAGGGGTTTGTTAAAAATTTGGTTACAGTGCCATTTTGAAAAATCCAATATGGCTGTGCATGTCGAAATCACTAATAATTCCTAAATGATTTCCGATTAGAGACCAAATATTTCTCGGTACTCCGTTGTTTTAAGCACGAGGAAAAGTGTTGGGTAACTAATTCTCTCCTACAGTGCCACAAAAATCCACAATATGGCTGCCCTCAAAGTCAAAGATGCCTCTCGGAAATCATTTAAAATTCTTAACACCTCCATAATACCTATTTACGCTACTTGAAACCTGCATGAACACCTTACAAATATGTTCTGCAGGTGTCAAATCTTGTTCAATTGTCCACACTCTGCAAGTGACTTTAACACCTCTATGAATGCATTTCCAAAACGCCATCCGGACACGTCAAGGTTCTCCACATTTTGCCGTGTAGAGGCTTAATTTCCAGGTGTATTATATGAAGTTTATGCTTTAACACTTATGAGATACATGTATTGATCATAGAAACCCTATATGCAGGTTCTCGTAATGGACAGGATTCAAGATTCAAAAAATTCAAGATGGCAGCCATACAGCCGCCTTTAAAAATAGTAACCTACATTATAGGTGCATTATATGTAGTTACCTCAACTAATTATTATTATAAAGGTGTGTGTAAATTAAAAAAGGGGGGTATATGGGATGGTATTTGACCATTTGAATTTCTTATCTGGAATTTCTGTTTCTTTAACATGCAAAAATGTTAAGATGGAGCCAATATGGCCGCCAAAAAAAGAAAAATTTAAAACTAATAAAATTACGATAGATCTGTGTTGTATTTAGTTACAAAACACCCAACAAAATGATTTATTAAGTTTAAATTAAAGTATGGATGTAGTCTTTGAGAATTAAATCAACTCGTTATCTCGGGGGATTAAATTTATTTTGACAACTACTTAAAATTCAACAATGACGGCCATATATTATGACTTATATGGAAAATGTAGGTTTTAAAGATCTTAAAAGGAAGCCAATTGGCTTCCATCTATGATTGGTAAGTTGTTAACACACTGGAAATGTCAGATATGAGTTCCTACTGGGTATAGAGTTCAGAATTAGAATTGTACCTCTATCACAAATACTTGATGAGTTTATGGTCACTTGAATGATTTCAGGGCATATTTGGTTTAGGGTGGCCATATTGGATTGATGGTAATGTTGTGATAAATGCGGACGTCATAAAACAGTCCAGTAGATTCCTCGTGCTTTAACACCTGTATTAGTGATATAAAATTATGGCATTTTTTGAATGAATTTGAGAGTGATAGGGCCATATTGGATTTCTAGGAAAATGGACTGCACGAAATATTGAACACCCTCCAGAAATTACTAGCTTAGGTCCATGCATGACAAAAATGTATCGATAGAAAAAGTCTGAACTCCATTTCCACCCGTACCCACCAATTTCCCTGAACTATACGTCCATTACTATGGCAGTCTCTGTCTCAGGGACATTACAAACATCACCTCTTAAAGCTTCGTTCAAAAATTTAGTATAGTTGATAATTAAGAAAAACATATTGACGTCCCAAATCCGTCTCGAGTTAATGGATATCTAACCTCGCTGAAAAACAGTGTGCAATTCAAAAATAACGGTCATTCGATTAAATATTCGTTTTGCTTTTTTTTTTTAGTTTCTAATATCTTTTTACGGAATAAACTCAATACTAGGTTGAGGGTTTTCCGTTAAAACTCACCCCACATGTTACACTCCCCCCAACCACCCAATGTTCATTTCAACTTTTTTTTAGTCTCAATTAGTTTGTACGGATAGACCTCAATAACTAGTTTTTTTTTTAAGTCTTCTATTTTTTTTACGGAATAAACCCAATACTAGATGTTGCGGTTTTATTCTCGTTAAACTCAACCACAATGTACATCACCCCTAATGTTAATTTAAACTTTTTTTTTTTTAAATCTTCTAATATTTTTTTACGGAATAAACCTCAAGAATAGTGTTGAGGTTTATGGTTTATTTATTTTTTTTTTCGTCTTCTAATAATTTTTTTACGGAATAAACATCAATACAGTGTTGAGGATTTACTAACACCACAATGTGACACTCCACCCCACAATGTTGTACACTCACCCCACACTGTTCGTTTAAACTTTGTTTAGTTGTCTACTATTTGATTACGGAAAGAAACCTCAATTACTATATTTTTTTAGTCTTCTAATATTTTTTTTTACGGAATAAACTCAATACTAGTGTGATGTTTTTATCCGTTAAACTCACCCCACAATGTTACACTCACCCCACAATGTATTAATGTAAGTACATACACACATTACATACATAATTACTAGATACATGCAGACTGAGTTTACTTAGTTGCGCCAAGTCAATGAATATCAAGGCGCTATACAAATAGATTAATAACCATAAAAAATTCACAACGTACATAAAGTACAAATGTACCAAAAGTAGTAATATTCTGAAAAACAAAACCATATTTACTGGGTTTGAGTTATGTCAATGAAACAGGTCAGTACGATTTCTGCTGTTTTGCATTCAATAGGGACCAGACTGGCAGAAAATGATGGTTCAAGGTCACTACTGGGATTAAATTTACCCAACGTTCAAATTTCCCTGTGAAACTGGTGAACAAGTTTGTGTATATGTCTCATAGGATCCAAAATTTTTTTATTTTTACAGCTGTGTGGCATTTGGATGGTTTATTACATAGCAAAATGTACAAGAAGCCTCTATGGTCTCTGAGGGTCAACAAACACTTTCCTGGATTGTCTAAATGTGATATCGCCAACTCAGTTAAACTGCATTTTCTGTCATTTTGGCAACCATCTCAACAAAATCGGCGCATTATGGGGGGCTATACCGCTTTAACTAAAGGGAACCTAGGCAAATGTATACTTTTCGAATCTTTATAAGGAGACCAAACCGCGTTAGTGTACATTAAACACACATTTGACTCCATTTTAATATTCCCTGTACTAACTAAACATTCCCACTTGAAGACTTGACACCCCCATCAGTTCTGACGCCTGGACACTATTGAAAAGTTCTGGTATAGTGCAATTTGAGAGACATTCATATTCTAAAAAAGGGGGGTTCCATATGACCACAAAAATTTGTTTCGCCCTGGACGCTTCACGCAGGGGATTTTTAATCGATGTAATTGTCTTGACTTTTAAATGCGCTTCTTTTATACCAAAAATTCAAATCGGCCAGCCGTTAAAGAGTTAATTAGTTGGAAGTCCCATGGGACCCCCCCCTTGGGCAATAAACGGAAGTGGCTTCTTAAATAATCTTAAAAATCAATGAACCCTAGCCCTCTTTCTGTGCTGATATATGTGCACACTTACATTTAAGTAAAAAAAAATTAGTAACATTAAAAATAATAAATCCTTATTACTGAAAAACAAACTATTTCACGTTGGACATTGCAAAACGTTACTGTTCAAAAACTCTATGGGGAAAGACGTGTATTTGCACCGTAAAAATACAAGATTGCCTAAACATGCAAGTTTTGTGTTTAATGAGGTCTAATTTGGATTTTGCTAGAGTAAATCAACATAAAATAAGTTTACAAAGTTTGTATAAGCGCAATGCTCACTGGAATTTTCCGTCTTTTCGCCAAATAATAAGTTTCATTTATTATTGCTGATTGGTGTGGTCTTATTACCCTTCACATTTGGGAAGCCGTCTATAGCTATACAGAATACAAAAATCTACCAGGCTTGTTACAATGTGGAAAACAGTTATTAGAACACTGTAAATGAAAATGAAGGATCGGCTGGGTGACGTGGTGACCGTGACTGCATTCAACGCCAATCGTGAACTAACAAGTTATTTGTTCAAATACACCCACAAACAAGGGACGTTGCATTATTCCTTCCAGCGTATATTTACACGGCTACTGCATTAATTGGAATGCTTTCCCATTTCACATACAACAGTATAAAAATTGGTACGTGAAAAACATGAACAAAATGAAACCGTTTAAAGTAAACATAACGAAAAAATTAATGTGGAATCCATTATGCAAGAAAGCCAGTTGAGGCCAATGATGCGCAATAAATAGCACTGCAAGGTGCAGAACACAAAACTTTGAGCGGACTTAACTTAAACTTACGCCGCCTATATAAAAAATTAATCTTTTTGGTTCCAGCTTTTGATGATATATTGACAAGAAATTCAGATCTTCGTTCCTCCAATGTTACCCCTAAAATTTGGCAGAGGTGACTGGCGTGATTTTTTTTACCATTGACAAAACCAAACGGGAAGTGTCGACTTAGTGTCAGAACGTCGCCTCCAGTGTGGAGGTCGTGGGTTTCAAAACCCCGGCAGAGTCATACCAAAGACTTTTAAATGGTACCACTGCTTCTCTTTTTTTCATGCGCTCGGCCATATTTAAAAGATGGAGTAGGGAGAAAGTTAACATGCATAGCTACCAGAAGACTAACTCATTACTGTAGCTTTCACTGCATTGGCAGACGCGTGGCCTCGGGTTATGGAAACGGGGATAGACACTGCCCTTATGCGCCAATAGGCGTGAGAAGGATTTAATTTGTTAAGGCCAAAGTTTTGAAGTTTAGATTTCGAGCAAAATAGAATGGGCCCGTCTTACCCCACGGTAGGGAAAGTTTATTGTTCACCAATCAGTCTGTACATGACTAGCTCTCTGCTCAGTCTAACGGCATACGGCAATACGATGGCGAGTCGCCAGACGAGACAAGCCGAGCGCTGTCGTCAAAAGCAGAGAAGTTTGCCTTTGGCACTCGCAGCATGTCATTCACATTTATGGCATTAAAAAGAAGGGGGCCGATTACGCTGACTTTTGGGCTAAAGACATGGCGACAGTTGTCAAAAGCCTAGTAGATCCACAAAAGTAATTTAATTAATATCTCACTAGAGAATCATCTGTGAGGTGAATACAGGACGGGTTTTTCGCCCAGTAGGACTCCATAAGCCTCGACTAAACTATTACAAGAGGTTATCTCCCTCATAACCTTGGCAATCTGGGCATAGATTGCCTTTCCAAGCAAATTAGTGCCACAAAAATGATGCTTAGAGGCGGTAATTGTCTCTTGCGAAAGATGTGGCAGGAGAGTAGTCCTCCGGACTATTTTAGGGGGGACTGTAGTGCACAGATCTCATTGTGAGTGTGCAAATCTAGGTAAATTGTGAAAATTGGTTACACAAGTAACTTTATACATTGATAATCAAAAAAAAATGATGGAAGCACTTTCCACACCCTTCATAGCTCCAACTTGATTCAAGTTACACAGGGTTCAAAAACCTAACATATTCCAATTGGTTGGAAAAGCACGCCATGATGTTTGTCTGGTGACAAGGTTTCCAAAAAGGTATAGTTTAATACCTATGACTTATCGTTTTTTGGATTATTGGGGGTAAACAGGGCCCGCTTTGAGACTGAGGCGGATCGGGAACAGTCAAGGCGTGTTCACCCTATCTATTCAGAAAACTGGCTTACGACTGTACCGTGTGTGTCCCAAAAAAACGCAACACTTTGGGGCCAGGCGCCATAAGTTTTAAAAAAAAAACGTGTACTTATCCTTTGTTGTAAGGTTAAGATTGGGAATGTTCGCTAATATCCCTGAAAAGTTCATAAAGGCTGAGTAGAGTTAATAGTTTTTATATTTGACCCCAGAGATATCAAGTAATCTGCAGGACCCATTTAACCAATTGAGGCGACTATAACTCAAATACGATACTGTACGTTTTGCGCCAGAACTACCAATATGAATCTATAAGTCCCAACCGCTCGTCAACCATTTTCCTTTTTTTTTTTAAAAGACAGGTGTTCCGCAACAACTATGAAAATATGATGTTTTCCATTGGTAAAACAGCTTAAAAAAACATGCATTTTAACACACTTAAAGATCGGAATAGGAAGTTATGATTAACAAAATCTTTCGTATTGTCCAAAAAGATTGTAATCGATTAGGAGAGCTAAAATTCATCATCATTTTGTGACGGCACACAAAGAGTTATCTAACTCAAAATTTAATGACAGAATGAATATACTCATATTGTTATTGAGCTTGTGTGAAAACATAGGTTTTGACCTTCAATAAAGTTGAGAATGTACCTTATTTCAGTAACAAGCACGTTGCAGCCCAACGCATTTAGCATTTTTGTACTGGTGGCGTTTGTCTATAACTTAGTTACTAGTTTTATAATCTTCTTGACACATATTTTTTCACCATAATTAACGTTTTATTATTTCAGTTAAATATAATAACCGTAAAATGCAGTCTTTGATCCAGTAGAGGTAAGTTCGGCAAGGAAATTTTGGGCAGTACATGGTTGATTGTGCAATCAATATGTAATTTGCCATTCAGTTCCTTTCATTTTCATTCTTGTGGTATATTCAGCTCCTCATGTTTGTAAAATGGGTTCTGCGGGGACTGATTGTTTGGTCCTATCTTAAACACTATTGACTCGCCTTTTCAGGAATAACTTTTTCAGAATATTAGGCTACAGTCCCACCTTATCTTCAACAAAGAATAAGTAGTCACGTGGCTTTTGTTCAAACTTATGGCGCCTGCCACCAAGTGTTGCGGTTTTTGTTTTTTAACAAAGAAAAAGACACACGGTACATGTACAATTGGTTTCTCCTCTGTACCGAGACCCACCGCTTAACGTCCCCTCTGAAGGGCAGATGCTTTCATATTAATTTTCCCAATTCCAAGTGGAACCATGGAGGAGAGCGGTATTCTTTTTTATCAACAGCTGGGTATCAGATCAAATCCCAAGTTGATACCCGAATATATTCCAATAAGTTTAACCCCCCTAGATTTCTACGACCCGGGAATATGTGCACTTTGGCCACGCTCTTTCACGACCTGTAATCCAGGCATACCGCAACCTCTTCGTTAATGCACTTCACCAAGGCACGTTTACGTGCAAACTCGTTCAATACGAGATGGCGTGATGCCTGACGTCTGCTATCACAGCCCATCTTGGGCCCCAAGTTTCTCAATCACAACGATAGACATTTATCGGATGTAATACAAGCCAGCACGAGTTCCACTGCAATTTTGAATTTTCCTTCCGCGTAAAGTGATGTTCATATTTTGCTAGTTCCTGACTGTATTACTAACTTTAAAAAGTATATAAATGTGTCTAAAATTATGATAAAGTTCCAAGCCAGTTGTAGTATAAGCAAATTGTTCTGATACAAAATCGTGAAAGAAATATAACAATTTTCGCTCGACATATACTGGAAATCAACTCATCGCAACCACGCTGTATTGTTACCAAAATTGAACTCCATTGTCCTGGCCTTTGCATGGTGCATAATCCCATTCACACCCACAGTCTGTTTGATTTGCAGCAAGAGTCGCCCCGTAAATAGTCATATCGACCGTCCTGTTACATACGTCCCATTTCCTCGGCATTCATTACCGTATACCGTTACAATAGTTATTGTAGGCGTCGTTTTTAGTAGGGCTTGATTATAAAATGCTAGTTCCGGCCTGTATTACCCCAATTAATGTTACTGTGTTAATATTTTGAAAGCCAATATCGTTACGGTTCCATGATAAGGTCTCGCCTTGATAAACGGTCGCTAAGTGAAACATTTCAAAGTTGTTTTTTGAAAGAGTAATCTTCACAATATTTTTACTCAACCAAGCCGCCGATTTTGGATCAAATTTGAAATTTAATGTTATTTTCTTGATTTGAAAGGATGATCAACAAGATGTTCGTTAACTACTGCCTGGACATTTGTTGTACAAAGTTTTTCCTAAAGTCAACAATACGAGTGGTTTTTAGATGACTAGTGCAAATCTAATTAATATTCAAAATCCACGTTACTGTGCATACGGGAACCTAAATAAGGCCTTTCTAGACCTCTGCGGCATGCCTGCATCCTACTAATTATCTCACAGTGAACTGTCCATGGAAACAACTTGAATCACTTGAATCACTTTGAATGGACATAATAATTTTAGTTGATTTTCATTCGATGGAAATTTTAATGTGAAAGGGTCTTTTCTTGTCAGTCACTTATCATCACATTTTGAAAGTTGTAGCTCGGTGTTTAGCTCTATAAATGGAGGCAATTACAAATATGCAAGAGGTTTTATTACAGATGAGATTAACAGGATTGGGTAAAGGGAAGGCTGTTCTGGCTGAATGTCCGAATCAGTTTCCAATACACGCCATTCCCCTAACAGGTTTTTATGCAATGTGACGAGAAAGTTCAATCATCATGGAACTGTCTGAATTAGAAACAGAGGACATAGCGGACGACGAAGAACAGGACGATCAGCAGTTCATGTCACGGGCAGTACGATCAGAGCAAATCCGAGTGCTTTTCCCGAAGGAATAAAACTGTCTTCACATTCAAAGATACACTTGCAGAGAATTCATGCGACGAAAATATGTTTAATAGAATTAAACAGAATTGATTACTATTGAAAGACTGATAAACACTTTGCTTGTACATTTTATGTTTGGGATAAGCGTGATCATTAAGAAGAAATAATAATAAGCCATTTTATTTGGTAATTCTTTTAAGGACAAATGTTGAAATAATTTGAGATGCTTTATTTCTTACCGTTGCGCGTATTAAAATACCAAGTTCCATGACGGGCTAGTTGTTCAAAGTTTGGGTGATCAGTCGTTGATATAATCGTTGTGCAAAGTGGTTTTTGACAAATTTCTAAAAAATTAAAAAAATCATTTTGTCATTTCATCTTTGTTTTCACCGCCGTTTTACAGGTTCAACAAGAGAATGTAGTTAATAAATATTATCACACCAATGATGATATATCTACCCGCTTTTGAGAAATGTGGAGAGAAAAACTGTAAAGCTTTTTTACCACTCTGTAGTGTCCTACTGACCATTGGCTACGAACGTTATTTCTGTCTGTTGACGGACAGAAAATACGAAGGCGCGAATTCTTGAAGACATGTCAATCTGGTGTAATATTTTAATGTTAAGGGAACGGCTCAGAACATATCAAAAACGAGGTCACGTTGGTCAAGGTGGTCAAGTTCAAGTCAAGCTTGGTCCTCGTAAAGAACTTGCGCCTATGATATTGGACATTATCTTAGGAGGAATTTCAGTTTCATGTAGTCAAGGGGAGTTTACTACATTACTGATTGCATGTTTGGTTCGGGTTTGTGGGGGATCCGCCCGTAACACTCCAGTAGTAGCGCCTTAAAATACCCAAATCAAGATTGCATCAGATCATACATTTGGAAGTTTTTAAATAAGTTAACATACGTTAACATACGGCGATAAACATGAATAAATTCACTTTTTTTGAATCCCCTTTTAAGCAACGAATTCTATCTATATATGGCGTAGAACTAAATGTTCAACTACGTGTAGTTTAATTTACTCAACCAACGCCATCTCCCGACACAATCGGTTCTGCTTGTTGCCTTACTTGCGACGAACAGTGGCTGTCATGTATAACTGTCAGGCTTGCGCAACATGTTATACATGAATCGCCCATAGAAACGTTCCCGTACGAGCGTATAGTTGTATCCTAATGATAGGTTAGACGGTTGGCCATACTAGTATTTCGTGCATTGCTTTCCGCACGAATGAAGAATACGTGATGCAAAAAGGCATGTTAAGACACTATCAGTGTTTAATTGAAAACTATTGAAATTGCAGGAATAGCTTCAAAGTGAAGAATAAGTCTGGTAGAGTTTGCATAAGTTACCTTTTCCAGCTGTAGAATTGACAGGAAAAAGGAAAGAAACGGCAGTGTTCCAAGATACGATTCTCATTCATATTACGTGTTGTAGTAAGATTCCGTACGGACAATAATGGACTAACACCCCATTCGATTCTGTCCTTATTAGGTTGCTTCTGGTCTTATCATTTGAAGGGTATGTTAGGATACAATGTATCTGTACTTGTTACATACATGCAAAAATCTGATTTTTGATGATGTTTTCGATTGCGTGATTTAAGCCAATAACTGATTAGGGTCTTAAAGATTGCAGACGTCTAAAACTACGATATACAAATCTCGTTCTTTTGCATAATACATGTATCAAACGGGTGTGGCCATTTTGTGACCCACTGTGACACAGTGACATACTGACCGAGTGCCTAATCAAGACGTCTTGTGACCTAATCGAGACGTTCACCATGCGCAACGCTAATGGCAGTCTCAGACGGTCTATCGGCATGCTCGATTACGCAAATTTGTGTAACCAAACCGTCTGATGAATAAGACTATACGCTAACGGTGTTGGCGATTCGGGACAAAGTCGCGCCATAAATTTGTTTTCCGCGAAGTCTTTAGCATTTCCTGGGGATCGCGACCCCTAAAGGGGTCGTGGACAAATGAGAAAGGGTCGAGTCGTGAAGCTAACTTTTAAAAATCTCAATTTTTATTTTAAAAATTTCCGGAAATTAGAAAACAGTTTTCCGTAAATTGACCGGAAAAATCTGTTTTAGAAAACAATACAAATAAAACAAAAAACAAAAAAAATAGCTAAAAATGTTAATTACGGAAAATATTCAAAAATTTCTGGCAGCAAGATTTCCGGAGTTTTTTTTTGGTTCCGTAATGTTAAATAAGGAAAAATTCTGTTAAAATACATATTTTTTTCCATAATATGAGACAAATTCTGTAAAATACTGTCAAAGTTTCGTTAATTGACAGAAATTTCTGTACATTTACCCTAAAATGACTGGAATACTGCTGCCAAGAAATTTCCGTAAATTACGGGACATTTTTTTAACAGTGTATGTCACCCCCCCCCTCCCCCCACCCCCCCCCCCCCCCCCCCCCTCACGTAGTAGGTCACAAAATGGCCCACACCCTTTCAAACTTTGCATTCCGTTTTTTTTTTCAAGCATAGCGTATTCGTATGTGGGCAGTGCGTGGCCTAGTATTTAGGTGATTTCTGTGGAGCAAGTTTCATGAGTTCGAATCCCGGTGGGGGACACTGCTGGGATTTATATCAACTCAATTCTGAATTTGATCCTTATTGATTAAAATTAGAATACCGCTCTCCTCCTGGTAACTTGGAATTGGGCAAATGGATCTTGAAAGCATCCCGTCATTCGGAGGGGAAGTTAAGCCGTCGAACCGTGGCAGAGAGTCTTAACTGTAATATACAGCGAATAGAGTAGGGTTGAAAAATCCTGAATGTTCCCAATCCACCGCAGCATCAAGACGGGCAAGATGCCTTACACAGCTCAACTAATCCTATATCCTAACAATAACTGAACGAACGGCTAAGTGTACCTTTAATGCTAAAAGTGGTCATTAGATACCATGTAGTTTGCGACATATGGTTTTGTAGTTATGTTCACCTAGATTATCAGGGGACTTATGTATGGAAACTGTTTCCCGTTGGGCCTGTCCTGTTATTTCAATTTTTTATTGGATTCCAATAGACATTAGCCACTTTATCAAAATTGATGGTGCCCATTTTTCCGAGCATTTTATAATATATTTATGCAAATTAGTATGACGTCATTAAAAAATCACAGAAAACTCTCAAGTACCATGGAGGTTAACTGAACGGGTGGGATTATTTCTTTGACCCTTACAAAATTCTTATTGTGTGCGTTCCCATCTTGACATCTTCCCAACATGCTGCCTGTTTTCAACATCTTACTGTGTTTAATTATAAAAGAAAGCTAAATGGGTTATTTGATTGAGTCAGTACTGGTGTAATTCAAATTTGAATATGACGTCATACGTAATCTGCATGCAAAATGGCGAACACCACTCGAAAAAATTGGCACCATAATTTTTTTGGTTCAATCATATTATAATTAACCAGTCCCATAGAGAATGGAAAAATAAACATCCAAAGCCCACTAGAAACATATGGCCCCCGACTATAACACAACTGAAATAAAGAAGATTTTTTTAAATTGTATTGTGCTATTTCTCGTTGTCATCTTACCTGTCCAATCAGGGTCCGCGCTCAGTTAATCCAATGTACATCAAAGTGGCTGATGTACTTCTTTATCCTCTATTCTCGGAAACGGAATAGGTTGTAGTCGAAACTATTACTTACTTTAATCTCTTTTTAATAATGATTTGTATACATTTCTAACCAAAATAGGAGAAAAGCTGCAAACTCTCCAATTTTTAAAGAACCTTATAAAAAAAAATAAACCAAATCTATTGCAGCTTAAAAATCGCCGGCTGAAAACAAAAATGGTCCCTAGGACCCTCCCCCCCCCCCCTTATGCAGTTAATGTTAAGCTGAGAAATATTTCTCTGGTACAAAAACGTGAACTCGAAATTAGAAGCAATTACTAATTCAGCAATGTTTACATTGAAAGTAAGCAAACCAAAATCGCCTTGGTTTTCACTTTCAAGACAAGTCTTTATCAAAATACAAACCGTTAAAAACAGATATTAAAACAAGCGTTTAAAGTTGGTTGATTGAAAATCGCCAACATTGCATATAAATTATTAGTTGATTAAAATGACAATTAATATTCCTTGGTTTAACACTGAAACATATTACATGATAAAAAGAAAATAAAATACAACCGTTGGTTAATTAAGCATTTTTCTTACCAACAAAAGATTAACACTTACACTTCCGCCAAACCACGTTTTCTGAAATATTTTGCAGAACAAATTGTTCAATTGTGGGTTAAATTTTTTAAAATTAGGTTAAAAACGCGTGTTTTTTTGTTTTTTCAATGTTTTTTAAAATATTGTCCACATGACCAATTTTAAATCGAGAAGAGTGACGACGTTTTGCTGAGGAGTGTGAATTATTCAGTGATATTGAGATCTGCAATAACCTATATACTTCAGACTTCTTTCTTCTTTCTTGAGGTTTTTGGTTTACGGAGACTTATATTTTTTGGTTGGGCTGTTCAGAACTCTGTGAGAGACTCCAGCTACTCAATTTTCGTCGCTGAAAATCTACAGGGTTGAATAGTCTAGTCTAGTGTCAAAGTCCCAAGACTTCAATGATGAACCCGAGGGAATGAGAGATTAGTATGGCCTGACTTCAAAAAGCTCTATAGAATCCCTCATTGAAATATTGACATAGACTAATGACTAGACTATCCTATT